>JAQIWE010004237.1:0-10979 GCA_034698565.1 Campodea plusiochaeta | reverse complement strand
TAAATGTTTATCTTCATGGTGGGTCAGTGGGTCATCCACCAAAAATTGCTTCACCCACTGACCCACTCACAAATAGTAACCCACATGACCCACTACAACTCTGTGATACTAATAAATTACAAGCAAGTAAGCCTTACACTGCATTGTTTTACTACCATATTGCAGTTTACTAAAGTTGCAGCAACTTGAATCAATCTATCTAAAATTTAACATTATTTTATTATACTTTAATAAAGTAATAGTAAGACAGTACTAAACCGAAACTATATTTCAGTCACAAAAGAATTTTTTCAAAAAGTAACAAATTATGCTAGTAATAAAGAAAACTGTAGTTGAATATAATGATTTAGTAATGAAATATCTTGTGTGTTCCTATTACTTTTCAAGTATTTACCAAAATCATGTATATTTAAGACGACGTAAACATCCGCCAACAAAATAATGTTTAAATTGTAATTGTTTAAATGACAGGTATTTAAGAAACATAGAAAATAACATAATATTCTTTGAATACCATTTTTTTTATTAACTTTCTCTGCTTTTATTTTACACTTTTATGTTATTTACACTCTCCAACCAAACTCTACGCCGTTGTCCATTTACCAGTCCAGTCGTTAGCCAGATACACAAATAAAATAATAACATAATATTTATGACAAAAAAATAAACAACCACAATTAATTAATAATGAATGCAATAATAAATAAAAATGAAGGCCCCTAAAAGTACCTCAACCGCTATGTGTTTAATAACAGCAAATTGTGCTTAAAAAATCAGTTTATATATTGTGCTCTGTGCACTCATTTCATTTAATCAGTGTATACAGAAATATATCAATATATAAAACTAGAACAAAAAGTATGTAAAAAATATAAACAAAAAAAATCAGGAAAGATATATCGGTTTAAGGGCCGAACATTGTAAACAAAATTTAAAATGAAGAAACAGCTTGATTGCGTGATTAGCTGTTCTGAAATTACAAAAATTATAACGGAACAAACAATAGAAAATTCATTAATTGTAATAAAATAATCGAGGAAATCTTATATTTCCTTCTAATACGAAGAATAATTCAAAAAAGAAACGTACTATTATTTACTTCATAATATTATTAATATAATCAACTGGAATGTAATAAAATGAACAATTATTCTAAAGTACAGCAATGTGTAAAGGAAAATAATTTAACACCTGCATTTAGAACACCAAATTTCAAAAAGTTTCATTAACCAAAATTCTATAATCTAACCAAAAGAACCTATACAATATTACCAAAAGTAAACCTTTCGCTGAAAGGAAAAATAATTTGCAAAACTTTAATAATCTATTTCAAAAATAATTTCATTCAGATAAAAAAGAAATGAAAGAAACCTACTCAACGTACTGAAACAAAAAAAGAAAACATTTGCCTACCAAATATTACCCAAAATATTTTCTTTTCGCGTACATTTGAGGGAGAATCTCTATACATCTAAAAAAATATAAACACACACAAAAATAGAATAGAAAAAAATATGAATCAACTGTAAAGACGCTTAGTTCTTGCCAACTTTGGAGTTTCTCATCAGAGGCTTGTGACCTTTGTAGGAATCTACAGCATGTTGCCATTGCCAACAGGTTCTGCAGAAATACCGGAAGCACGCAATTTCTCGACAGAAATATGGACCTTGTTGCATACCACACAGGGAACACATGGAATCTTCCAAGTACGGGTCAACTTGAACCTACAATAAAATTTAACATAGATTTAGAAAGTGAGAAAAATTACCATTGCAAATTTTAAAAGTGGAGTGTATAAAACTAATGTTTACTCACTCCAAAAAGATTTATTTCGTTAAGCTGTTTTGTGAAATTCTATTAAATATAAATCCAAATATATATTGCTGTAAAGTTCTGTCTTTTTCAGTTATTCTTGACTCATTTCAATCACTGAATAAAACTGAATGATTATTGATTAAAAAATATCTGACACTCATCCACTGAAACTGAAGGTATTTATGCAAAATGAACAGGGTAGGCTTACAGTAAAATGGATAGGAAATCACTGCCTGTGCTTATTTTTGCTTTTAAAACTCAAGATAATTACAGTAATAAATAATCACTCAATCGTAGTTTCATTTATTTAATATTCTTTTGCAACCTCTAATAATTTAAAAATAATTACCGTAACTTTTACTCGTAAAATATTTATCAAATAAAAACTAATCATATATCGTATTAAGTTACATAAAAAATTACCAATAACCGTCCGTATTTAGTTTCGTTTTAAAAATATAACAGAAAAAGATAATTATATACCTGTATATCAACCTTAGTGAAACTATTCGAGGTTACCCTTAGTGAACCTGAAGTAAACTTTACAAAATGGTCATTTAACAGATAAAAGTTTTTATTTCATAAACGAGAGAAAACATTCTTATAGCGACGGCAATTCATCTGGGTTATAACCTGCGGAAAATTATTTGAAACTGTTGATGGAAGTTATAGTGTTAATTAAGCAATCTTAATAGTTATGCCACATAAATTATAGATTTGATGAGGTAAAACTGGAAAATATATTCTCAGAACTTTATACAGACACGAACTTTTGTAAGCAGAAATTATTGTCATTTTGACTTTGCTATTTTAACCGATCCTAAAGCAGCTCAACGAAAAAAAAGAAAATTAATTGGAATAATAACAGTGAATGATGAATACCCTATAGAAAAAGGTAAAATCTTACCTTCTTTGTGAATTTGAGTGTCTTGATTTCGATAAAAGCAGCAGCAACAGCCTTCATGTAGGATTTTTGATTATCAAATGTTATACGACCAGAACCAATAGGATACTTATGTTTGTCGGTGTCAATGCCTGAAACAGAAAAATAATCCGTGCTACTTTACAAGGAAAGAAAAAAGTTAAAGAATGTACTTTTTCATATATGTTAAACTTTTTGTTTGCTATAGTCATAATAAACAACATTACTTATTAAACTTAAGAATAAATCGCCATTCAAATATATATGTTAATCCGAATAACTAATGTTATTCCTCTGATATATTTTATGTAAATGATAATACTAATTTAATATTTCAAACCTAACATATATGAGACTAAGTAGGTGAAGTGAGTAACCGTCAGTAACCTCACATTCACACAACTGCTAATTTCACATTTGGAAGAATGTCACATTTTATTTGAATATTTACAACTCTACAAATTATCTCATCTAAAGCGATGTTCTTGCCCTAAATGACAGTAAAAAGCAACTATAGTTCTTCCAAAATCTTACGGACTCAAACTGGTTATGTTCTTCAAACTATTTTGACGGATAAACCCATTGTTGACCTCTTGTTTGGGTGGTTCAATTTATGTATTTTCTATACAATTCGCAGGCTGGTCAAAGAAAACAAATAAGTCAACAAAGGATTATCAATTGTTGGAATGTCAGAAACATTCTTGATGGGTTAATCGATTTGGGTCCGTAAGATTTTGGAAACACTATAACCCTACATCTCTCATAACTTAAATTACTTCTGATAAGAAACAATCGAGCATTTCAGCTGCTGGCATTGCTTGATTTAATTTTATAGGTAAATAAATTCGTTAAGTTAGAATGCAAATTTTGTCTTACCAGCATAAACTACTCCTCCAAAGAGATCATTCATGATTCTGGCGAGTCCTTCGGCATTCAACATACCATGAAGTGCTCCAACAAAAACTGTTGTTGCTGGATCAAGTTTCACTGTTGGACTGCGAACGTAATTGCTGTCACTTAGAATCCACGGAATCACCTGAACCTGTGAATAGCAATAATTGTATATTGTGCATCCATAGTAAAAACAAAAGTTAAAGTTTTATATAATTTATAACATAAAACAATATAGTTACTAATACTTAGCAAAACAGATTAACAATTATTTTGAATAAGTATTCCCAACTGCCCAAGAAGTAATCACGGTCCATAGATTACTTTATAAAAATAAAATTAATTGGAGTGCAGTTAACCGATTTTTAAATGTTCCTTTGGAAATATATGAACAACTATACGTCAAAAGTTTAATTCTACATTACAGTTATAATAATAAAGGGACAATAATGATGAGCAATTCTAAATGGAAGTCTTATTTACATTTCTTTTTGTTCTTATAAAACTGAAAGAACGAAACCATAAATAAAGTAATTTTTATTAGAAATGGAAATTGAAAATAAATTTAAAATGATACCGTGGCAATGTTTTACACATCTGTTAATAATCTGAAGCAGGTCCACCAATATAACTTACCTCCTTTGAACGCATACGACGTGATGAGAGCTTGAAGTAATAATCACCAGAATTTGTAAAATCCTGTGTGCAAGCTGTTAGTAGTGCTTTTACCTGAAAGAAAATCATAAACACCTTTGTAGAAAGTAGTTTGAAAAATAAATTATAATCACGCAAGATACTTCGTCGTTATTTTGTATAGATGTAGTAGAAAGTTAATAAGAATAATAAAATGTTTAGAAGAGATCAAATTGGTTTCAAATATTGCCACAAATACATTAGATCATTTTGGTACTATATAATGCTCATTATTTCTGAAACACAAATATCAATTTTAACATTCAACATATGAAAATCTACGAAAAGAGAAGAAAAATAGAAGAAATTGATAACGATTGGAATTTCAAGATGGCTTCTGTTAATTTACAGAATGCAATAACGTATGTTATTAACATTTAAAAGTTATTCTCATTTTATAGGTTTAGTACATAAAATATATATTATAATTTTTATTACAATATATCAACATTATATAAATTTTAAGAACTGTTAAAAAGTTTCGGCAGTCCATAATTTGCTGATATTATAAGTCTAACAGAGCAACTATTCCTGTAACGTACATATTTAATTTATTTTATAAATGCTCCAAATTTCATATTATTTTAGCTGTGAAATGTGAAAAGAAAAGCAGATTATTAATAATAATCATTATCATATCATGCATATAAAAATCATTTTATATGCATAATAATTATATAATCGAAACATGTAAGCAGTAAAAAAATATGTTAGTGAGATGATGTATTTTCACAGATTAGTTATAAAACAGAATACAGTGCCATTTCAATATCTCAAAATAAATATAAAAAAAAAACATAATTTACCTGTTTCTCGCTCTCGAAGACGATGTAAACGTATCCTTTGGGTTGATTAGCAACACAACCATCTTTCCCTGGCCATTCAACACGAATTGGTCCAAAACTTCTGAAGGCATTTACTAAAGCTGATTCAGTTATATCCCATGGAACTCCACCAAGAAATACTTTGTTAGAATAAAGTGGATTCTGTTTCAGATTACGTTGTGGAAGTTGACCGCTCCAAGTACACGTGGCTTCGAACATAGCTGAAAAAGCTGAAATAGTTCCATTTGTATGAGAAAGGCGTTCTATCGTTCTTATGCATTTTAATGAAAATGTTTTGTTTTCAATTATTATATCTTTTTTTTTAAGCAATATGAGTAGTGAAGTTACAACTTCAAAATATAATAATGTTGTCATTTATACGGTAATTATTAGTCCGATAACGTGAAAAAAAAACTTCTGACATAAAATTCTTTCAATTTACACACTTAAATTTAGTGCAAATCTCAGCTGAAATTGACACAAAATATTAACACACAACTAAACATAAAAATGTAAATAATTTAATAGGTTACTGAAATACGATATCGCTGAGGAATAATTTTACATGCTGTATAAAAAATGAAATACTATAACAACAGTGTATTATTTAGAGACCTGAAAAAATTATAATAAAAGTTTTCTTACCTGCAGCATTTCTATAGAACTTGGCAGCCCTATCCATAGATTGGTTGTAATCTTGTTGAGGCCAATTGAAAAGCTGATCGTTTTGTAAAGGATTCCCAGGAAGGAGGCTTGAGAGTAAATTATTGGACTGTGGGTTTCCTGCTCCTAGAATACTGTTTGCTAATAATTGGTTTTGTAGGAACTTTATTGCAGCGGCGCTCGATGTTTGATTTTGCAGGGTCTGAAGATTTTGTAAGCTCTGAAGGTTGCAGAGGTTCTGCAGTGCAGTAATATCAACGCTGTCTTGAGCACATGGAAAGTTATTCATCAATGAAGGCACTGGCAAAGGAGGTTGAGTTTGTGAGAGATTTAAACCATTCTGAAGAACAAAAAAAAGGAGAGATTTGGTAAAAGCTCAATGATGTAAAAAAACCTGGAAAACTCAGAAATTCTTAATTATTTTAGGTCTACGTTAATATATTATCATTATTTATAACAGTAAAGTTTATTTCCTATTCACTGTCATTGAAATTGAACTTATATTATGTTTTCATTATCCAAAAAATTTATTTTATTTGTTATGGACTTTTAAATCTGGAAACAATAAAGAATCTATTATTTATAACAGTTAATGTGAATATATGAGAAACTAGACTGTATTGCGATTTTATTTATAATCAACTTAAAATGTCAGCTTTCATTAGTTTCTACACAAAACCATTTTTTTACTCAATGATGCGTTTCTTTTCATTCAATAACCATTCTCATAGCCTCACAGATTGACAGATTTCCGTCATAAAAATATGGTAATGCCTACCATCAATCAATCCCTGCTACAATTCATTAAAATTTAATTCGAATGTCGGGGCAATTAGTTGCTTTAACTGAGCAACATGTGCTGAAAAACAGATAAATTATTTTAGAAAGAATCAGTCATATTTGCCACGATTTGAAAATCATAAATTGCTTTTGTATATTTGTCCACTGTCTGCTGATACCTCTGAATCCAAATAACAATAGGAAATATTTGACATATATTGTTATTCAATTTCTATTAATTTCAGATTGTATTAAAACCAACATGATCGTTATTCGTATTTCGTGATGATGACTAAAAACTAAATTTATGATGTTTAAAAAGTAACAATGTAAAACAACTCTTGCCAACTTTATATTTCGCCTTAAATGAGAAATAACTTCCGTCAACATGAAACTCAACAACGTGAATAAAAGAACATTTTTTAAAACTTACCATGAGTTCCATGAGTCCATCTATGCTGCTATTAGTACTTGAATCTGAATGTGATGGAGAAAAGTTAGTTCTTAAGTCTTCAGGTGAACTCAATAGTGTTTGCTCAAGGGCTGATGGATAATTACTGAAAGAAAGAGTACATTGTTATTATTATTTATGTACCCTATCACTGGAGATGTGAAAATCATACTTTGCTCGGCGATTTCTGAATCCCACGGCTAAAGGATTCGGTCCTGGCTCTTGATAATTAGTAAATGAATTTGGTGAATCAGGCCAAGGACAACGTTGATTGTTTCCAATAACAGGTGAAGAATTTGATTCTTCAAAAGCATTACGATTCTGAAATTAAAAATACCTTAGTTTATACAACTTAAAAGGTGCCTTCAACTTATTTAAAAGTCCTTTTTATCTTGGGAGTACTGCCGATTTTATATCAGTTATTAATATTATTATAGCTATCTGCAGTTCTTTTTAGGAAACGCGAGTTTTCCTTTTAAATGTATCCTATTCCTAAAACAGATAATGTCATTTTGATTCAAGATATTTATATACACACACTGACACACATAAGTTACGCTATTGTATCTGAAAGTACAGTATAGATCTATTAACTCCCTTATATTGTATTGATTATAAAAAATTTTGTAAGAATTATTATTTTAGTAAAGTTTACACAAACACAAGCAAGCACAGCATAAGAGTTCTTAAATGGAAGAGTTTTAGAAATTCCAGAAATAAATTAAGGAATGACATATGACACAGTCTTCAATTTTCCTTCTACAGCGACACAGCACATAAAAAGTATAGTAAAATAATAAATTAATCAACGTTGTCTATCATGCATTGTCTATCATGCATTGTCTATCATGTAGATCCACTATGTTTGTAAAATTTATTAAATTAGAATATAATTATAGTTTTATTATATCCATACCTTCACAGTTAAAATGAATATTGTTAATTACTGAAAATTTATTTTCTTTCGTTTTCCTCAAATATTATAAATTAAAAGAAATTATAAAACATTATAACTAAATGTATTTAAGCAATATATAAATAAATGCCCAGTTTAGCGGTAAATCTAACAACTCTATTTTCTCTAACCGATTAAGATAATATACCTAATGCTACCAACATTTAACCAAGCTAGCTATACAACTATGATTACCGCTGATTGTTAATCAGAATAGTTCATTTCATTGTAGTGAATGATAACTTTATTATTTATTAACTGTATATATTTATAAATGCATAATATTAACGATTAATAATTCTAAAATATACCAGGGTTGGCAAATAAAAGCCGAACTGGGTTAATCCGGGGTGGCTTAAAACGGATTAATCCACTTGAAACTGTCCACTTTCTCCGCAAAGTGGCTAAAATCAACAATAATTTTCACAATTTTGTGCCATAAATTCAGTAAATCAGAATTTTTTTTATCATATATCTTTGTTTTCATATCTAATATCAAAAATAATTGCCCTTATTGTAGGCTAATTTCATCTTCCTAAAAATGTTATTTGGCAATTATGAGTATTTTTGACCCTAAACAAGAAAATTACATTTCCGAAACATATAAAAATTTTGAAAAAGTTAGACTAAATTGAAAAAGTCCGGACAAAATTGATAAAATACGGATAAACCAATAAAGTCCGGCCGGAGAGGACTTTTTCAATATTATCCGGCTTTTTGCCAACCCTGAAATATACACCAGGTCAAGTTGAAATTAAGTCGTCTTATTTATATTGCAGCCTCTCTTTATCAATTCAAACTGATAGTTAACTTTCTAATTCTGATATGGTTAATACTTATTTTATTGTTGAAGGAATTTAAAACCAAAATATTTTGCAATAACATTTCAACTTGTGAAACATGAAGTAATATTACCGACAGAAGTATGTGCTACAAATGTAATAATAAGCATTTCAATTCAACTCTTGAGAATATTATATTTAAAATAGAAGATTTAATAATATATATAGCCAATTATAACGATTATTTACAAGATAAAAATAAATAAGGTGTATGGACTATGGAGGGGTATTATTTGCTTCCTCCTGAAATTTAGGCTAAAACTCAGTAGAAGAAGAAAATTAGAAATGTTAAATTATTATTATTATTAAAATACATATACAGACAATCCTTGTAAAAAAAACTGCCAAACTTTTCGTACCGACAACTGGACAAGTAAAACAGAAATAAAAATGTGCCGAGTAAACAGAAATAACGAAAAAAATATATTATCGAACAAGTTTTAAAGCAACATAAGAAAGAAAAAAGAAAAATTATATGCCCTTAATGATAATTAATCTGAGTTCAAAATAACTGCATAAACTAATACTAACATTTTATTAAAATATAAATATTTGCATAGCACACTTTTGTGGCATAAAGTCTATATAATTATGAAGAAAAAAAAGTTGTAACAATAAAATTAACCTTGAGATATGCCGGTTGATGAACCAGAATACCAGATTATCTAAAAATAATGTGGACTATACCGTATTTATAAATTCAATAACTTCTATAAGTTCTAACCATCTTTATATTATTTTTTTTAATGTCTATTATTCAGTTATTTATATTATCAAAGGCAAAAAGAGATAAAATGATCAACTTTATGATTCGTGATTGTTATAAATAACTTTTGGAATTGCTGTTATGCTTATAATAATATTTAATTAAAAATATTAGAAAATAGGGCTTGATAATAATTAATAGGTTGTAAAAGATTATAAGAGAAGATGAATATTTCCCGTTGTGTTTTAAAAACTTCGTCTTTTTATAGTTCGTTCGTTATTTGTTACAGTGAAATGTATAAATAATTAAATATTGTACTATTAACTGAAGACTTATTGAACAAAATAGTCTATGAGGGAATTTCAAAAAAATTTCGCTGTGGACACATTAAACTTCCGTTCTTTAAATAAATTTTTAATACTTGCAATGGATTAATGAACTTATTAATAGTAGAAATACCAAGTTTCATGATTTTATGATTATAGTTACTGTAACAATCCTCGATGAGGCGCAAGAAATCATGAGGTATACAAGTACAATAATAACGTACATTTAGAATATAACGAATTCCCATCACAGTGCTGTTATGAGAATTCTTCAGTAAATAAGAACTTTTTATTACTCGATAACGAAAAGACAGCAAAAGTCAGCAACTTCACTATAAACGTCCAACAAGTTCAACGACGTCTTATCAGTGTTTTTTTTTTATTTCCCTGCTTTAACAAGAATTTCTTTAAAAGTGTAACCTGTAGTTTTGTTACTTTTGTTGTTTCTCACAGATAATATGTCGTCCTTAATCTAGGAATACCACTAATCAGAAAATTATGAAACTTTGTATTTCTAATTTTAATGAGCTTGCAGTTAGCGAATGAGTTACCCATTAGAACTTTTAAAAATTTATAAAAACCCGTGAACTTTTTAAAAACCCTCGTAAATGCCTAATATAACAATACTGAAATAAATAATACTACAACTTTACAATACCAGGATTTCAACATCCAGAAACAATACCTAACAAAATTATAATATTCATGCTAAGTTTAGCAAAATAGATGCAGTTCTTCAGCATAATAGAATATTGTAATCAGCGAAACGAAATAAAATTGGTAATTTGCACACTCACAATAAACCTTAATTGCTGAAAATTCTCTAGTGTGGAACATCTATAGCAACTGTTTTGGGGATTGCTGGTGCTGAATTTAATTCAAAACTTCAGATTGTTTGAAAAACACCTTAAGTTTAGTTATAGAAAAAGCAAGAAGTCGCTTAGTTCGCTTAGTTTCATCGCTTAGTTGGTTTATCAGTTGTCGGCACAGATTCTACGAAAAAACCGCGCGGAAAAAAACGCGCACGAAAAAACCGCGCGGTAAAAACAGCGCACGAAAAAAACGCGCTACGAAATATCAGCGCACGAGAAAACCGCGTACGAAATAACAG
>JAQIWE010004236.1:0-10979 GCA_034698565.1 Campodea plusiochaeta | reverse complement strand
TTTTCGGGTCGGGTCGGGCCAGCAACTGTTCGGGTCGGGTCGGGTTTCGACTTCGGCCCGACCCGACCCGGTCCCGTTGGAACACTAGATATTAGTAATAAAATAATAACCCACCTGCTACCTAAATATAAAATTTCGTTTTTATTGTCGTACAGGAATCTGTAACATGTTGACCTGTTGTGAAAAATCACAGCTTAAATATTAATAATATTACTAACAGTCATAATTTAATATTCCTTGTTATTTATAACAACAACGAACAATACTTGTTATTTATAACAACAACGAACAATTCGCACAAAATAGAAAAACCACACTGTAGGAATCTACGTAACGCGGAGACAATTTCAGAAATTTATAACATTATTTATTATATTTCGTTCGAACATACTACTTCAAAAGCCACATAAAACATAATCGCAGAATTACCCGAAATGAAATTTCCATGTTAACAGATTTTTATTAATTACGAAAGTATAACTCTAGCGACACTGAGCACACTTTTGTATTCTACGGAACGAGAGTAATCCAACAGTATATAAACATTATGTATTTTGTTAACGATTACATCTTCAGATTTAACTTGAAACGTATTCTTAGTTGATATTTCAATTTTTTAATTGGTGGCCCGCCGGGGCCACAAAAGTTTTCATTTTAGTGGCCCCCACCGCTAAAATCGCTAAAATCTTATATGGTAATACTGTTATAAACAGTATATTTTACTTCATAATAAATTTCACTATGCCAGATAAACGGGTTTACAGACACTATACCAATAAATTTGTAGACCATATCTCCAAATATTTTTTTTTTGGAAGATCTAGAAATAGAGAGTATAATTATAAGAAGAACTGATGAACCATTTGCACCAAAGGTAATGATGATTATATATGTTTATTTATACATACTCTGTTTACATATAGTAAATTGACAGCTGCCACAGAATAACAATATCAAATTCATTACAATTGTAGTAATATATTTGAACCTTAAATTCATATCATTTTAAATTCCATAAAATAATATTCAAACGTTATCAATTATATTCCTGATCCTAAAATGTTTATTTTATATTAATTTAACCACCATGAGATAATATTCAAAACGGCACCATTATATTCCTCATTCTAAAATGTTTTTTCTTGCTATCTCGCTGGTGCCGTCTTGGCCAAGGAATTTGATGATTCCATATCACGAGTGCCAGCCCGGGCAAGAAACTTGAGAAGTCTCGATCAATACGAGACCTTCTAGAAACTTCTATCTAATATTAGACTCGAACCATCTTGATAGTAACCAATGAGAAGCCCGTAAATTAATCATACCATATTTGGAACAGGGCTTGGCGAAAGGGTTTCACGTGATCTGCCCCCCTCGGGCGTGAACCCCCTCTCGAGCATAAAAGAAACGACCCCCGGGCAATCTCTCTCATTCGACCAGCAGCCACTTTCGTTACTTTCGAGCTCTTAAAACTTAACTACTCCGTTACTTTTTACATAGTCCTGAGATCTCGCCTTGTACTTTGAGTACCTTTTCAATTTATTATTGTTAACTTATTTCATTACTAATTAAAGAAAGAGCTTGAACGTAGCGCAGATCTACAACCATCCTCCAGCTCCTATTTATGTAAGTAGAAACATTTTTAACCTTATAGTTGTTTTGTAAGTGTGTTCGGAAATTTCAGATTAATTTTAACTGTTAACATCAACTACGATTTAAATATTGTGTGTCACTCATGTCTAGAAAATAATAGCCACATAACATAGAATTATTGTAAATGATTCCTAGTGAACAGACACTTAATGTGAACACCATTCAATAAATAATATAAAACCGTTTATGCGAAATCTTTAAATTCTAGAGTTTAAAAATTGTAACCATTCACCAAAGGTAAATGAATCTGATAGTCCGCTAACGTCCTTTGATACGTTTCACACCGTACCGCTCATACTACGCTAATTTATACATTAGTCCTTTCTGACTACACTTTTCCACTTGCTATAAATTGAGATCATTCTTTCGAGACAACCCTTCCTCTAATCGATAGCTTCCTTCCTGAGATCCTACTCCCCCTTTTCTTTTCCTGCATGCTGAGCGGACGAGATTAATGTCATTTAATGGTTAACTATACAGCAAATAAATATATACATACTGTAAGAAGTATTTTCATATCTACACATTTTCGATATAAGAAAATACCTCTTTTTATAATAATATAATATAATAGTAAAGCTAATTATTAATTTTACATCGTCAGTCTATTTCTGAGTATTATTGCATTATTAAAATCACATAATACTTCCAAGAATCTACTTTCTCAGCCGCGAAGGACAACCTTGAATTATTCTAAATTGATAACAATCCCATAAACGTAATTACCGACACGATATGCTTGGAAATTTCCTGTTTCTCATACTCAATACACAGAGACGTCAGTAACTAAAATTAATGTTCATCCTTGAGTTCAGATTTAGTATAAAAGCTTAAATCTTTAAGTTTCGACACACAGAGATACAGTATCCATTCTGAAGTTAGTTTTGTCAAGCCAAGTCAATTCAACCAGCCTCTGATGTCAGTCCTTATAAGGTAATATATAGTGTATTTAGTCTTGGCCACTTGTATATAGTTTTAGTTTAGACTTATAAATAATCAAACATTTTTCCTTCGTTTCATTAAAAATTATTCCCCTAAATTGAGATCATTTTGAATTAAAGGTACCACTAAATTGTTGAGAAAGTTTATAGTTATCTCTCGCTGCACAAGTGATTCTTTTATCGCTACATCTCCCAATTTTGTAAATGAATAGCATCTAATAGTATTTACACCAAAGCACAAAATTTAAATAATTTAAATAATTCCTTTAATTTTCTATTCCATAAATAATAACACCTATAATAAACTATACACATACGTCCACCATTTGCCAGCTTAGGAAATATTCCCATCAGGAAGCAAGATCAGATTGTAAGAAAGTTATAAGAAAGGAAAATATAAATGTCAGTATTAAAATTACAGCCCAAATTAATTAAAGATAAACAATAAACAATTAAATTACATGGTGGAGTTTGCGTGGTTAATTAAAAGTCGTTAGTAGATTGTTTGGATTTAACATTTACCCGAATCTCGAGAAAATCCGACGAAAAACAACTGAAAAACGTAATTTTTCAGAATAAGTGTTTTTTTTTTAAACTGGACATAAACTTTTTCACAACACCGAAATTTTTTCTATGTAAAATTTTTAGACTAACCAATAATTTTAAAACTACAAACCAATAATTCGGAAAGTTATATGAACAATTTTACTGAAAACCACGGAAAATTAAAGTGATAATTCACTGTGTAAAAGAATTAAATTGAAATAAGATACTTTCAAAGGGACTTCATATTTTCCACACGGTTGAAAGATTACAAGTTTTTCTCTTCAGAACAAATAAAATAGGAATTTCTCTTTTAATATTCTTCATATATAAAAGAAACAATAAAAACGAAATCCTGAAGAAAAGCAATTCTTTTTCCCTTTCTTTCATTTTAAGCGGTCTCTGAAATAAAATACTGTTTTTCCGTTTCTATACATTGTGGCTACACATAATAATTCAATGCATTCTCACTTGGGTGATCATCAGAGTATTTAATTACCATTGTTAGTAATCATCATTAAAAGTGTGTAGAATATTGACAGTGAGTAGAAAATCTGCATGAAAATTCTGCATGCAAATTTCCAAGAAAATAGTGAAATTTTGAAGTAAATATAGAATTTTTCCATTTTAGTGACATTTTTGCATGACACTCGTCATTTTCAAAAGGTTATAACACATAATCTTCTTTATCTCCATTGAAAATTAAACGTCTACAGCTATTTCTTTCAAAGAAAATCATTCTCCTTCACAGAAAGGAAAGCTTTCTAGAGATAGAATAAATAAAGAAATTATTTGTCTCTGACTTTCCTTCTAGAGATAGAATAAATAAAGAAATTATTTGTCTCTGACTTTCCTTCTAGAGATGGAAATAAAAGAAATCATTTTCCTCTTTCAAACTCACAATAAAAGTACTTTATTATCCAGGTTCATAACAAGTGAGGGTTTCCGAAGTAAATTTGGATTTTTCGATTTTAAGTGAATTTTTCAGAAAGGAAACATAAAATTTTCGGTTTTAGTCTTCGTTATATCTTAGTCCAATTGAAAAAAAAATATATATATATATTTTAGCTTTGATAATTGAAAAGTAAGGAAGAAAACCTTTTATATAGTTTCATGAAAAGTACGAAATTTTACGACTTGCCTTTTCTGAAATATCGAATTAAATAGAAATTTTGCGAAATCGGAATCTGAACTTGCAAAAATTTGCCACCCCGTAAATTTCGAAATATCCAATGATATCGATGCAATTTATTTAATGAAGCACTGCATTTGCAATAATTTTATTACTCCAATTTCGACGAAAAACGGGAGAAATTTTAAGACTTTACGGATTTTGTAGATGTTAGTGTATTTTGAACAGTAGTTGTGGAATTTGAATATTTTCTTAACTTTTAATATTCATGATATTAAACAGTAATCAAAATTTTTTCAACTAGAACTAAAAATACTCACCAAACATTTTTTTTTAGTACTCTCTCTAAACATTATTCACCAATTTCAGGATTTATTTCGAGTTAAAGAAAATTTCGAAAATAACTTATCCTATATTCCCTTTCCCAATACTGAAACATACTATATAAATCATTTGACATCACAGTATACTTAAATTTGACATCAATACAACACTGACACAAGTAGAATTGAATTAAATAAGTCGCCACATTTGTAAACAGGGAATTTGTGAACAACTTATAAACTCATTACTACATTCCATGTTACAATAAAGATACCGACATATAGTCTTCATTAACAAGTTGATAATATTTATTGCTTCTTGCTCCTAAATTAAACTATGAATGAAACCCATGAAATCTAGTGCTGATAAGTTGCGCAAGACGAGCAAAGCTAGTGCAACTTCTTCAGACTCAGACGCTGACACATTAACAGTTGAACAAAGGCAAAGTAAAAGACTAAAAGGCGAAAAACCTTCCATTCTCGGATTACCAGAAAAGGAACGCACCAAGAAAAAACACCCAGCTATCGACCCTGATTCTGTGACACAGTTCTTAAACCAGCCATCTACGTCACAAGTTCCTTCCACCTCTCTAGCCACCCAACAAAAATCATTACATTTTTCTACATCACGCGACGTTTCGTCGGGTGGTGACGGTACTCAAAGAGAAAGAGAAGAATCAAATGAAGAATACGAATCTTCTCAGTCTTCTCTTGAATACGACGAAGTAGATATAACTATATTAAAACAAACTCCTTCTCAAATAAGCGAAGATAGTCCTATTGACCCCATAACTCCTCCTGGAGCTACCGCCTTGGATTATTTAATTACAGAATCATCTGACTCTAGTACAGAACCCCATAAAATATATCTCCTTGGCGATTGCCTTTCTGGAGCTGAGGATCTAACAGAATCAGACAAGGAACATTTTAAAACAGAGAAAGATTTAGAAGTCCGTTTAGTATATCGTACACAGAAGCAGCTACGAAAACGGTTGGGGAAGATACAAAAACGACAAAAGAATATCTCATCTGTTATATTACCTAAGGATCAAGATAAATTAGAACAAACTTCTGATAGTTTACAAACTGATCCTGAATTATTTTCTTCCACTCCACTTTTAGAAGATACATCTAGAATTCCTATTCGTCCAAGTTTAGGGGCTAATACTTCTCATATTGCAAAGTCTCATACATTAGTACAATCAGAGGGTCATTTACCTGAGGAATCCTTATATACAGAGTCACCTCCTGAGAGTCCTAAAAGCAGTACAGGCTATATAGCCTCCTCCTCTTTCGAAAAACAATTTGGAGAACGTAAAGTAGTTTCTGATACCGAAACAACTTCTCCTAAAAAACCTTCAGGAGTAAAATCAACAATTAAAAAAGTTTTTAAGAAGGTAACATCAAAATTTTCTACTCAAAAGAGTACAGACACTTCACTAAACCAACCTGAAGGAGAAGTAGAAGAAGATTTAAACTACACTTATTGTGATAGCACAGGTACATATCAAAAAATATCACCTGTAGGTAGGACTCAAACCCCGCCAATACCTCCAGAATTAAGGAACCAATTACCCCTTTTCCAGGAGATATCAAAACAAATACCGATAGTCGCAGAAAATAAGGAAGAAGTTTTGACAACACCATTATTTAATTCACCAATACTGCAATCAAGAGGCATACAGCAAACCGAACCATCTGTAAACATAAGTAAACACAGTCCATTACAAATTCCCGCGTTTTCAGACTCATCTCTTAAAATACTACAAGATATCCAAGACACATTAAATTCAAGTATACCTATAAACGAAGACACAGTCTTCCAATCTACAGGTCTTAATCTTGCAGGTACACAGACTAATACAGACAATAATTTACCGTCAGCTTTTCAAGATATACCGGCACTTACACCTTTTCAACTCAACCTTCCAGAAGAATACCGTACAGTACCATACGACGCTTATACAGGCGTAGCATCAGCTGAAGTACGAAACCAGTGGCGGATTGACGACCAAGCTGAGTGGGATAAAAGTGACCAACAAACCAACACAGGTGAAACTCTACCCACAGGTTCTAAAAATCCACAGAAACGACCACCTTTTCGTTTCAAACTTCCAGCAGAATATATTGAAACAGAATTAGAAGCTTGTGACAGAACCAAAGAGCGACTCCAGAATCAACGACGATTACAAACAAGAGTTAACACATTAAGAAGTGTAGAACCAAGTTCCAACCTTAACACTTCACAACAGAAAATAGTAGGAAATATAGACAGTTTTCTTGATCATTCTCTGTCAGATACATCCATAGATTATATAGAAAATATAATCACCGTACAACCTATTAATAATCAGGAATCTAATATAGCAGAAACAAATATGGATTTATATTTAGACCAAACTAGATATCCTGAAGAACCAGAGCGAGATGATAGAGTAAAATTAAACCTTGATCAGCTCAAAGCTAATAGGAGATCATTATTGTTTAATAAACAGAGTGAACCTTGCGTTTTTGATCCCACTGTAAATAAAGGATACAAAATAGCAGACTTAGCTCAACGATTTCATGAATTAGACGAGACAATTACAGAATTGCGAAATACAAACGCAAATATTAGACCAATACCAACACTAATTCAACAAAATCTGCTAACACTTGGAAAATTCAGCGGAAACAAACGTGACGCAGTAGAGTTCTTTCAGAATTTTGAGACCGCCATAGAAAATTTTGGCCTAACCGACCGCCAGAAAATATCTACACTTCGTCAAATGCTCACAGGGCTTTCTTTGGAATTTTTTAAAAGTCAAGAAATCGTAGACGCCTTTAAAAATAAAACATTCGAGCAAGTCAAAAGTGTCATGTTGGACACGTTTGCAGACGGCCGAGTCAGATATGATAACCGCCGGAGACTCCGAAATATTCGCCAAATAAAAGGTGAACCAACCACTAGTTACTATTCTAGAGCTTGGGCGCTTATTTCCCTCGTCTATGGGCGCAATCACGATCCACAAGCGAGCATAAAAATGATATGCAGAGGACTGCACAAATATTACCAGGACAGACTCCAATACGAAAACTTAGAAGACCTAACACTTCACCAATTTCAAGATCTATTACAAAGACTCGAAAGGAAGAAAGAGGAACGAATAGAGAATGAAAGAAACTCCGACAGTACCCTGTCAGAATCATCAGACAGTGTAGAACGATATAGCAACTTTAAATTTCTGAATGCTAAACCAAGTCATGGCAAACTAAAAGATAAGATCAGAAAGTTACAAAAACAACTAAGAAACTTGGAAAATAATAAAGACACTGATCAGAAACCAACCAAAAAGGTAGACTTTAAAGAATGGCAAGAGTTTACAACTTCCGAAGATGAAGTAGAAACAAAGGATGACAAGATCCTAAAAACACTAAACATAATAGTAAAAGAAATACGGCAAAAGAAACAAGAAAAACCCAGGGAATCTATCAATGCAGTCGTAGGTGACTATCTTAACCAGGAAACGTCAGATGACGAAGGATTTACTGAAATTAAAAAAAATAGGAATAATAATTCCAGTTACAACAACAGAAATCGAGAGAATTCGAACCAAAACAGACCTGGGAGTAATAATAACAACAACAGTAATAATTTCCGGAATAGAAATGGAAATGGAAGAAACAATGGAAACTCAAACAACAACAGGTCTTTCAATAACCAACAACGAAATAATAACTATAACAATAACAATTTCCAGAGTAGAAATAATAATGGAACTGGAACAGGCAGAGCTAATGACATTGTTTGCTACTACTGCAATAAAATGGGTCATGTAAGCCGTGAGTGCCGATCTAGAATAAATAACATGAATAATAATAATTTTAGAAACTCAAACTTTCAAAATAATAACAACTTCAGAAACCAACAACAAAATAACTTTCAAAACGGTCAAAGAAATTACTTTCCTCAACAGAGAAATAACTACAATCAAAACTTCAGACCAAACTTTCAACCTAGGCAGCAATATAATAACAATCAAAGTAATTTCCGCAATAGCTATACTAACAACCCAAACCGACCCAATTTCAATAATTATAACAGACCTAACACCTTCTATCGCCAACCTAGTAATTTCTATGAAAATATTTGTGGCATATGTAACAAAAACCACGGAAATAGACCTTGTTATTATAGTAACCAACCCATTTCCAACCCTCCACAAAACTACTCTTATGCAACAGCAGTTAAAAATGGAAGTAATACTCCCCCCCAAAACGTCAATGCTCGACCTTTCATTCCTCGAAATACCAGTCGAGATCAACAACACTTTTGGAACACTAATAGCGATCATGAGAGAGGAAGAAATCACTCCTCCTCTTTTGAAGAAATGCCTCAGGTGGAAACAATCATTAATGATAACCACCGCCAAATTTATAATACACAGTCAGGCAACTTTTCAGCACATAATGGTTATGAAACTATTTCAAAAAACGAGCAGTAAGCACGAGATTTAATTATAATATGGTAAGTCAAAATAATAAAACCCAGGAAAACATTAGTTATAAAACTAATCAACAAAAGATATTGGAATCAGATAACAAACTATTGTTAAAAAATGAACCAAGTACCTCTATGGCAGGTATGACTTATCATACTCCCCAAATCTCGTGTAAAAACCCCCCCATTCTTAAAAATAAAGTCATCCCATTACCACAAAGAATTAAAAAGAAACCAAAGAAACATAATGACATAATGCTAATAAAAAACCCTGCTCTCTATAAGCCAAATGAAACAACTGAAAACAAAATAACTGAAACTGTCAATGAAAAGATTGAAACTACAACTCAAAGCTCCTTATTAAACGATAGCACTAGAGACTCAGAAAACAGCAATAAACATAAACAATTATCAAAAGAAAGTATGAATGGAAATAATTCCATCCCCTTTAATGAAAAATATTTAGATATCACAGAAGATAATGTAAAACCCCTTTCTAATAAAACAACCATAAATCAAACTAAACCCACAAAACACCCTATCACAATTCCTGATATAGCATCTGATAATTTGAATGAAAAAGATATTGAAAATTACAATACTCTTTACAGAAACACTATTTTCAACTCTAAAGAGTCTAAATTGTATCACCCATATTTTATCCCCAAAGCTGGCAGTAAACACGGAAGATTAGACCTATACTCCAAACATTATACTCTGAAGCCTTTAAAAATCGATAAAGACACTACTGACCTACAAAACGAAACCTCAACTGAACAACTTACGATGATAAACAATGATAACAAAACAACACTTACAGTTACAGCACCTATCACTATATGGCATGACCAAATTAGCTATGCATCCAATATTTTGAGTTATTTATTATTCATTGGTATAAATAATATCGATAAAGCATGCAAACATCTACATAATAATTCGACACCTATGACAAGAGGAGAGGCTCACACAAACTATCCCTCTCTCTCAGTGAAAATTTTCAATTTAGATGTTACAGCATGGCTAGATAATGGAAGTTTATATAGTGTTTGCAGCACTAGATTAATTAATGAATGTATCACATTTAAACAGTTCACAAGAGTTGGCGTGTTTGGAGCGCCAAATATTGACTCTAATTATTATACAATCTTACCCATCACTTATCAATCAAGAATGTTCTTACTCAAAGTCCTAATTTTAGAAGACATAACATTTGATTTCATATTTGGAGCAGACCTAGTACGATTTATATCAGCCTCATATAACTTTTTAGAACAAAACCCTTTTGTATGTACAGGAAATGCTGTTTGTGGTTTTGATATTTCGCAAGAAGCAAATCAGGACTTATTCCTCTATCAGCTGTTTAACCTAGATCTAAAAAATGAACCATTTTTCTCAGTGAAAACATGGAGACTAGTTTTCCAAAACATAATAGCAAAAAGTCTGAATATTTATCCGGTTCCCAAAATTCCACTGACACCTGATTATGATTATGTCAAAAGAAATACATATTTTCTTCATGGAATTTGTTTACCTTTAAATTTGGAAATATCAGATCAAGAGTATAATTATCAAAAATCGACTCTTGACCCACATTCTGTTGATATATCACTTATAACCAATCAAGATATGATACCAATAATGTATGATCATCTTATTAGAATTATTAATCATATTCGAAATGAAGGCACAGAGAAAATCAAAACTAAAATAGAGACAGTACGGAAGGCCATAAAGAATGCAGAAAATGTAAATTCTCAACTATCATTTAAAAAAGTCGGTTTTTACAGTATAAAAGCATTTGTATACGATACAGAATGCACTTGTCTCGTCGACGGTGGCGCCATAGATTCATACATTTCCCCCTCTCTAATCGATAAGTCCTTATCTACTAGTGAGACTCTCACAAC
>JAQIWE010004235.1:0-10979 GCA_034698565.1 Campodea plusiochaeta | reverse complement strand
AAGACAAAGTGAATGAGAAAGTTGGCGAGAGGGGGGGGGGGGTGGAGGGAAGGAGAGCAGTGAACAACTTTCTCTCGCTTCACAATCAATCTCACTATACCTCACGAGAAATAATGAGCAATACAATCCTAAGCTTTCAAAATTCTTATTCTTTGGGTGAATGTAAATTTGGTGCTTTTCAGTTTAATGATTTGTTTAATGCTGATCACATCCATACCAGTTTCTATTGGGGATTCAGCTTTGGGCATATTAGGATATTAGGATATTCGAAATATTTTGCACTACAATCTAAATTACTTTGTACAGTAGTAAACCATTTTATTATTATTCCTAAATTATTTTATGAAATAAAGAAGATAAAAATTTCCATTATTTCCTTTAAATTCCCTTGTAATAAGAATTTTGTTGTATTTTTCTTTGCGAACAAAATATTACACAACACTTTTCACAGTTTGACATTAAACAAACCTAAAAAATATTAGAATCATGGTAGAAGCAGACTATCTGAAATATTTTTTTTCTCGTTTACTAAATTCCTCCCCATTTCTTTTCCTGTTCCAAACATCTTTCGTCAAATCCCAGATGCATTGCTCTCCAAAATAGCCAATTTTGCTGGTACCATCAGAAACCTACTACTGTATCTTTCCGCTTATTCGTGTGATATGCTGAAATATTTTAGAAATCTCGAGAAGATCCAGTAAACTTATGTATATTCTTTGTTCATTTTCTGAACTCTCTTTTATTACAGCAACACAGGTGCAGCTGAGAATTTATAGAATAAATATAATTATTTTACCATAATGTTACAAAATCAGTTTCATATTAATTTAGTCCATGTTTTCTAAATAATTTAAAAAAAAGTAAGAATGCATTTTATCACCTTGATATTAAGAGGTGAATAGGTTTAAAGTACTCGAACTTAATTACACATAATCGATCATATGTTTGAAAAGTAAGATGACACTAGTACTGTCTATTTTAATAATATATAGTATTTATATTATTAATATGCGTATATATTATTAATATTATATTATTAATATTAATATTAATATGAGAATATTAAATAAAAAAATAGTACTACAGCAATGTCTTATACCTACAGTATATAGCTTTCTATTTTTGGAACATATACGTATTTATCAAATCAACTTGGTTTATAAGTAAACACTTTATTATTGCAGCCAATTAAATTGATATAATGTAATTAACATCGCAAGTATGTGTACAAGACAAATAATATATCATAATCTAAAATATAAACAAACTTGTTATTTACTCATCAAAGATATACCGTATGATTAGTTGCATACTACCAAATATAAATTATTTTCTCTGTAGTTGTAAGACTAATCAAATCTGCTATGTAATGACTTCATAACTATATTTACTAAAACGTTAGTCTATTCAAATGGATTTAATATATTCCTGGTAATCTCAATGTAAAAATGGGTAGACATATATCTCGATATATATGCCAAGAAAATTATCTGTATCTTGAATGTTCATATCACGAAAATAGTTGTAATTTGATGAAGATTACTTTCTTTTTGTTCTGAGTAACATGAAAGGTTTCACTACAGAACAAGGATTTGATTGAAGAATAGGACAGATAATGACAGCAAAATAAAGCCACTGGGAACTTTAATATTGCTTCCATAGGAGCCTTTTAAATCGCTTTTCTGGACAATTAGACATACAGCACTCGAATGTAACTATCATGTAATTTATAATTCGTTCTGAGCTTTGCTTTCCATTTGATCTCACGATCAGTGTATGTCTTCAACAAAAATGTGATAGTTAGAATTACTAGTCAAAACAAATTTCCATAACGGAAGTTTTTTTTGACAATGACAATTTTTTTCTAATATTTAACAGAGGCTTTATAATTGTAATGCATTCTTGTACCATGCATCTCCTGTGAAAAGTAAAAAAAAATGTAAAAGAGATTTAAAGTAATGAACTGTTATATAGGAAAAAAACTGGTTATAATAGAGGTTGCTGTCCACAAAGTTTTTTTTTAATTTCAATACCTAGTTATTGCAATTAAACAACGAAATAACATGCAAAGTTTTTATATTGATGGAATTAATAAACTTTGATTTTCGAAAATCAAAACTGTATTACTATTTTTTGACACTTGTTGATATTGGCAATACACCAAAACTAGTATAAAGGAAAACACTACAGCATTTCATTACTATTTTCAAGATTTAAATTTAGTAACTTCATCTTACAAAAAACCTACGTCAGTCCTACTCACTTTTCAATAATTATATGATCGATTCTAGCAGTAAATACATACATTACACAACTAAAATCACACATTAACGATGCATTTAGGATTAAATATCCTTTCAATTCCAAAATCATTTTGAAATGAAGGTAAATTTAAATTGAGTCCCATTAAAGAAGGGTTCATTCTTCTATACCCTTGAATGAGTTTGTCGACAACTTCTTTCCGATTGGCTCGAGAGACAAGAAAAGTAGCGCGCATCTCCAATCAGAAAATCAGTTGGTCTCTTTCAACCTGCCTGTCCTTTGGGTGCTCGGTGTATTGGGAAACACGTATTAGAAGAACTGCCCCGTATCGAAACCTATCGTACATCATGCTTCAATAGTGCCGCGACAACTTTTTACTTTTTTATTTCTATATTTTTGCTGTAACATTGGCTTCGAGGCATTTCTTCTCTCTTTTTTTTGTTATTGGTGATGTGAGTGAGGAATATGGAACGATATTGATTCAAATAGGTGTGGGGTAAAATGCCTTCAGGAAAAATGGTGTTAAATCTTCGCCTCGGTTCGTTGCATTTGACATTTCTATTTACAAATTGCCAGTCTTTCTTTCTGTTTTCACTGTAAACAACAAAGAGTTTCTGGTTTGCAAGGGAACAACGTTTATTGAAAAGGGAAAGATACCAATAAATTGCGAGTACATTTGATTCAACGATATGATAGCTCATATTGAATGCTACACGTTTTTTCTTCACATGATGTAACACATTAGTTTAATTTTTAATCACACATTTCCTGTACAGTGTTAATGAAAACTTTTTTATACCAAAAAAACTTTTGAATGAGGTTTAAAAAAACGAACTGAAAAAAGAGACTCCAAAATGCGGTCGAATAGACATGTGTAGAAAAAAGATAGACTGGTAGAGAGAGAAAACTCATTGACGTTTTCAGTATCACACAAGTCACAGAGATTGTGGTTTGAAGCTATAGCAAATATTTAGTGTGAGCTATGAAGTGTAGTAGGATATTGAGAGTGATTTTGTTCTTCTTGCTTTGTGACTTAGGATCAAGTGGAAACCCTGATGCAAAACGCTTATACGACGATCTTCTCTCAAACTACAACAAGTTAGTTCGTCCTGTTGTTAATGTGAGTGATGCCCTTACTGTCAAGATCAAGTTAAAGCTTTCTCAACTTATTGATGTGGTAAGTTGTTAAGTTTTCCCTTCATTCTTTAGATTGCTCCCTTGGGGACGATAATACTATGTCTTGGATATACCTTTCTAGTGAAACTATTAGTCTTCATTTCAGATATAGTATTAGTAGAGACATTAATGTTTAGGATGGATGTTGTTTTAGTGTGCTTCAAGTGCAAAAGAGAATTTGCAAACTTGTTTAATTATTCATGCTTGAAACATAACTGTTTGTTTATTGCTAATAAGGTGTTTACTGTAGTTGGGTTTTAGTTTCGGGGCAATTAAAAGTAGATGTATTCAAAATTCAACAGGTCTTAATTTTTTATGGCATATTTTCTGTTTCTCATTCTTCTCCCTATTTTCTATAACGTTACGTGTAGCTTATATATAAAGTTTACTACGTCTAGTACATCAAGATAGATTAAGTTAGAGCCAAGCTAACATACATTATGTACTTAAAATAAATATGTATTATATATGCATTTAAATAATGAGTGTAAACCGTTTTATAAATCGGATAATTATAAATATTAAAAATAACTGACACAATATTATCCCTTTAATGATCGTATAATTACATGTATATATTGATTTTGTCGTACTCCAAACTCCATGCGTCGATAAATACGCAATCTCATCTGAACCCACATTTCTTCAAACTTAATTTACTGCAACAACTTTCACCGCAATAAATCAGTAAAAGTACTTATTCCAAATCTCCGAAAACATCTGTATAATAGAAAGTGCGACAAGAGATATGTTTTTAAAGGGGAGATAAAGTATTTCAAATGTAACCAGGGGAACAGTAAAGAATAGCCACTTTTTAGAAAAAGAATGAGTATCCTTTGTCGTACAAGAAACCTTACCTTTCACCCAACAAAAAAGTTATTGATGTTATATGTTTTCAGACGTCGAACCCACGTCTTTTCAATTCGTATTCCAAGTGAAAGAGATGACTAAATCAATCAATCATTTTGTTTTTACGACTACGTGCGCATTATCTGATCCAAATCCACTTCAAAAGTAATTTTATTATCAAGAAGCAATAAATGACAATAATTAATTATGTAATTAAATTGATCGATCTTGCTTGTACTGTACATTAGAGAACGTACACTTAAATTTATCCTTAATATTTAAAACTGTTAATCGTTATAATCACTGTAATATTCACACGGTATGTTAATAATAATATATTAATTAAATAGTTTTTACAATTTATCACTAAAAAGCAATCAAGTTAAGAAACATCGCCTCGATCAGACTCTGAAACAACATCTTTTCAATTCTGCGTGCGGAACACTAACCAACAGCGCTATTGATGTTATTTAGTAATGACATAATAAAAAATCCAGGTCTTTTCCTGAACGGAGATGCTTCTTCACCGCCTGTTGTATTTCTTTTTGGAGTGTACTCCTGGGAAAAACTACTGTTGCCATTTATTTCACTTGGGTCCATTGAACAACACATCACTGTTCTAGCTGGGATATTTCCAAAAGTAATTGCAGATTAAGACAAAGCGATTCGGAATGAGAAATAGCTTCAGGTTTGCTTTCTTTGCTATTGACAGAATTGAGTTTGAAGATTTATGACAAATCATTTCGCGGTGAAAAAAAATGTTTCTTTGTCTTTTTGTGTAAGTTTGATTCGCTTGAAAGTAGCTTTTGTTAACTTGTTGGATGAGATTGTTTGCGTTCATTCCATTTTATCATTAGGTTATTGATGATGGATAATTAATTAATGGGAAAGTTGTTAGAGTTTTTTGTTTAGTTTAACGGAGTGACTGATCATTACTTTGAAGAAATATCCAATAGACGAAGGTGATTGAGTCTTTTAAGAATGGTTTTTAGGGTCTTTAGTAGAACTATTGTAAAAAGAAGTTATATCTGGATAACGTGGCACTCTGTAGGTATTCTAACGTACCTTAACGTATTCACAGTATATTGTAATCAGTCTCGAGCATATAGTAATTCTAAAAATATTATATTAAATCTGTTATATAATATTTAATATTATAGTAGTTCAAACACTCTTCAGTTTTCATATATATTATTAAACAGAAAATAAGATAGATCATTATAATACAATATTTGATTTTATCTAAACTGACATAGTATTTTTTTAATTTATATATTTGACAAGTATTGTAAGGTAAAATAATATAACATTAGATTATTTATTGATATTGAGAACCAGTTCCCGTAACATTTTCAATAGTACGACTTTATCTAAACTTATTAAATTGCATAAACTGAATATAGATAGTTTAATATGGAGCATTTCCAATTTTCAAAACGAGTGTGATTAATCTGTTTTGATTTGCTTTTAAAAACATTTATGAAAATATATCAAACTAAGGAAAAAGTAAAACATAACAACTAACATGTAAATGAAAAATATTATTGTAAAGATACGAAATAGTAAATTGTAAACACATCAGCTTATCAAAACATAAATTTGATCACTAAAAAATTAGCCAACGAAACCAAAATTGTTTAGGAAAATTTAAAAGCAATATTTGCCAACATTACATTCCTTCCAATTCTTTTTTGAATGCTACAAAAGACATTTTCTTTTTTTCTTTCCCTTCATACCAATGTCCATTCTAACTTGTTGAAAGGCATTTTAAAGTATTTTCTTCCTACATAATATTGCTCTCAAGGCACATCTTTCTATACTATAACATTAGAAGCAATATTGTTTTCAAGAGAAATGCACACACAAAAAATAAGTCTCTAAAACGAGTAAACCGCTTTTGTTTTCTTCATGCTCTGTGTATTACGTAATAAAACCAATATCTTGTAAGTTAGTTTCTCCATCTCTTTTTCTAAGAGTCTTTTTGACTTCTTTTCTTCGAGTGAATATATTGTTTTTCCGGTAGACAATAGGAGATAGCCTTGTCAGCAGAAACTTCAATGAAGAACTTAGTTTCAAGGCAAATCTAAAAGATTTCTTTCTGTAAAAACATTTTTATTTTAACAAAAAATGTATTCTTTATCGTTTGTCGTGATTTATGATATTGGGGGCCTTGATGCACACTTATAATTTTGATTTTCTTTTCTTTTTCCTGCCCGACTAGCAATAACAGTTTAAAAACTTTCCTGTTTTATCTTTAGTTCTGGCTATTGAAACCAACTTGCTGTGCTCTACGTCATTGAAATAAAGAAAGATAGTTGAAGGGTCAAAGTAGAAAGAAGATATCGAAAGATAAGTCTTTCATGGTAAAAAAGCTCAGCTTCTGGAATAGAAAAAAGTCGGATAGGAAAAATATTACTCCTTCAAATGGGACGTCGTGAATGAACCCTTACAAAAGTCTCATGGTTATAGAATAAAAATTATAAATAGTTTTGAAGTGGTACAGTATATATTCATTGAGTGCTTAAAGTGTTTTCAAGTGGTGCTAATGTCACCATTTATCACTCGAAAAGTGTTCTGCTCAACGATGCTTTCACTTCAACTTTCTCTATGTTTTATGACGCGATACGTATATTTTATAGTCGAGTGAAAAAGTTTTGAAAGACTAAAGTCACCTTTGGATAGGAAAATGTCAATAATTTCTACTTTTTTCACATAATTGCTAAAGTTTGAAACAATACTTTTCGCCTCATAAATTTACTGTACTTCAAAAACTCAGTCATGCAGGTCAAAAAAAAAGACGAAAATCACTGTAAAACACCCGGTAGTTTTGTTTTGATAAGAGACCCAGATGCATGAAATTTATTTTACGGTTGAACACCACTTGATTTATAACAAGCATTTTAACGAATTCACAGAAATGACATGTCCTCGAATTTAGTAAACAGGAAAATAATTTATTACAACTCTTCTCTCGAAAACTGTAGTGAAAAATACAACAAACAAACGAACAAAGAACTGTATAACCAACAAACTATACTCTTCTAAACAGGAAATCAGACGAACTCTTCAATGGAATCAAAACAATCGAAACCAAACCCTAATTTTACATAAAACCTGTAATTATTCCGTTGTATATATACACTATAAACAATCTCACAAAGTAGGAACATCCGTCTACTGATGAACATTGGTTTATATGTCGTTCAGTTGGTTATAATGAATATTCATACCTCACTCTGCATATGAAAGACCAAACAAATATTCATTTAATCTATCTATTCGTTATATTACACGAAGGAACATGGGTGATAAGAAAGATGAGATTATTTTTTATTCGTTATTTCCCATGAGCTTTCCGTAAACAAATTAATTCTGGTAGTTCTGTTATATAGAGGCACACGTGTCGATGTTATTTTCTGCAATAGATATTCGATATTTCCAGACGGAAGTTAGGGAATTTCCAATTTTTGATGGAATTCCGTGTAGCTCTAGGGGTACTATGTGAAATGGAGTATGTGTGTATAGTGTTTCATTTCATAGTTATAGGCTATATTGATTTTTGAAATCTTTACAATAGTGTAATTCTTTCATGTTGAATTTTTTTTTTACTTGTAAGTTCTTTTGTAATTCATGTAATTATTATATGGTACCTAATATTATCCTTTTTTTCTTTTTTAAGGTATCAAATTAATTCTTTTTACTTCGCAATATTAAATTTTATATGAGTATACTTAAAATCAAAATAGTAGTATTAAAAGTGGGATAGTCATTTTATTATTATTATTATTATCTCAATATTTTAAGTAGTTATAATTTTATAAGGAAAGTTCATTAATATGCATACTCTATGCAAACCCATGCATATACAGATGGTTTTGTTTTACAGTTCACTCATAACGTTTTAATGAAATAGTTTTTCTTATGTTTTAGCGACCAGTAGAAGATATCTATACCGTAATTTATAAAATATTTGCAGTTCAATTTGTAATAAACAAAAAGGTACTGTGTATGAATGACATCATCCTTGGTTTTATAACAAATGTTCAAGTTATTAGTATCAAATGGTATTCAATCAGTCTACAAGCTAATGTACCGTCATTTTTCATTACAACATTTTTAACAAGAGTTTCTATCACTTACAGTATTACAAAAAAGCAAATATAATATTTTTAGAGCAGATCAAACTTGACGCAAAAAGAAATAATTGAAACCTGAAAGTGTACACATATTCTTTACCCACAAAATAAAGCTATTAGATACCTCAGCTATTCCTTTCATTTTAATTAATGATAAGTCATAAGATGAAGTTTTGATATTCCACCCAAACCACTTAACTATCTTGTCAAAATTCCTCTCCGAAGTATATTACTGTCAGCATCTCTCCATACATCATGAGCATGAAGAACTTTTCATATTGATTACTCTGCCACCGTCATCATGAATACACTATATATACACTCAGTTAAAGGTAGAAAGTAATTGTGACCACACATTCAACAAGGACCGATGGTAGGATGTTTACAGAGGGGGGGGGCTTGACTTTTGATTTGGAGAGGAATTGATTTGTTTTAAGTTGGTCACTGGAGTTCTATTAATGTTTTGTTTGTGGTAGTCAGTATTTGATTTCATGAATTTAAATTTAAATTTCACCCAAAACATGCAAAAAATAAATGTTTTTTTATTGTTATTAAAACGATAAAAATTTCATCGGTAAGCATAATTTACAAGGTTTCAAAATAGTAAAAAACTTTTCTGATATAATTTTCTAGGAAGGAAATATCCATAAGTTTAATCACTTATAATTTTAATTAAGACGATACCACTCATTATTTTGAACCAACTGAAATTATCAGTGAAAAAAATTATATTTTTGTTAATGATCGCTGTTCTAAGGGAGTAAAAATTTAGAACCTAGTAAAATAAAAGCTAGCTCGAACCATTTAGCTCCTTCTATGAAACTTTTACGACACAATACTTCTGATGGGTTTTAGTAGAATCCAGAAACGTAGGTCAGTTTTCTCAATTACAAACTATCAAATACCTTAAGCTGATTCCCTTTTTTACAAAAATATATCGTTGGATAGAAGTTTAATTTTAAAATTTTCCATTCTTTTTGGAGGATCAAATCCATGAAAAAGGCCAATAAATGTAGATTTAAACATTTCCCTCCTCGTAGCATCGTCCCTGCCACGTACACACACACACATGATGTGAAATTCTGCTTTTCTATGCATCCGAAGTAAAGGTAAATCCCACTCTTTCATGTAGTTTGGGAAAAAAGAGTGATGAACTACAGTTGCTTTTAACCTAATTTACCATTTCAAATATAATTCTATGAAAGGGAAAACTCCTTTGAATTGCAAACAATTGGAATGGGATGGGTAGTGTGTGTCATTTTGACAGAGGGGATAATAACCCTGGACAGTAGAGTTGGAAGGGCTCGTTACTCTCAAATTTTCAGAGTGGTATTTTTGTGGTGCAAGGGTCACATGCATTTTTTTCTTTGCTATGTACCAGACGTACGATATTACTTTACTTGATGTTTTTGGTACTTTGTAAAAGTAAACTAATGCTAGATTAGCTTAGAAAATTTCGAATTAGAATTTTCGTCTCCAACAAAACAATAAAAATATGACCTGAGTGACAATGTTCAGATTTTCTTTGTGAATTGTTAGAGTTGTTAAGATTATTTGGATTAGGATAACTCCAATTGCTTTAGTGAATCACTCTAATCCATTTGGTGGAAAAATATGTCATATCAACTTCAGTCTCATGGGTGTACAAGCTAATACTATTATCTTGGTGTTCAATATCAAAGGAAAAAGTTATTATAGGTATATATTTTAGAAGTTCTTTATTATATTATCTTGAGTCTGAACGGGTTACTCCTATAACCAGTATACACAGAAATTGAAGGGAAAACACATAGGACTGTGAGAACTATATTTTATACAGCTAACATTTTCCCACCTAATTAAGTTTTTTAAGTGGCAGTATTTAACTACGAAATTTTAATATTTTAACAAGCACTCAACATTTAACACTTATTTTGGAAACACTTCTAAATTGAATTAAAGATAAAAACTTGTACCCTTTTGCATATGCTCTTCTTGAACCTTTTGCAATTCATGTACCGTCAAATTTTCTGCTAAGTTCATAATTAACTTCGTCTTTAAAATATCCATTAGTCCATGCATCTGTGAACCTGCATCTTGAATTTAGGTAATAATGCTTTGCAATTCAAAGTTCCGTGCTTTTGAAGATATAAAAATGCAAATTAGTTTTAGACACGACTCACAATGACTGAGAAGACAGCAAGTTTCATGCAGTGAATGTTTTTCATTATAGCTGTAGTAATTACTAATTATCACCGTGTTTTTTACTGCAGCTTTGAGCTTAGAAAGAAAATATTATTTATCAAACTTTGAAAGACAAGTCATAAAGGTCTTCTATATTATGTAGATAAATTTATTTTATTAACCTTAAAGTTTTTTTCTATTATGCAAGTTAATTAGTTTTTACGTATATGTGAACTAATGAGAATGTATACAGTTTGTGTATATTCTTTTATAAGTAAGTACTGTAGTATATTATACTCCTTCTGGTGGACTCATATTACAGTGGGGGAGGAATTCTGACGTGTGTGAAGTTGGCTCACCAACATCGGAGTTGAACAATGAAATCAATGTACT
>JAQIWE010004234.1:0-10980 GCA_034698565.1 Campodea plusiochaeta | reverse complement strand
CCCAGGAGTCATCCTGGAGGAATGTGGGGAGTAAAGAAATACCGCCCCACACCGGATTTGAACCCGGGACCTCCAGCGCCACAGGCTAGAGCCGTGCCTCTAGACCACGGCGACTCCTTTAGAAAGTAGAAGGAAATAATTTAAAAGAAATTCTCGGTACCAAAATGACAGCGTTGATTACTTCAATATTAAACTTTTTTTGGCGCCTAAAGTAATCTGAGGAACGTGAATATTAGAAAATCGATTTGGAAGAGGCATTTTAGTTTCTGGGGAATGGTACTATAGAAAAAAAATCTGAAGAGTGAGCGATGAGCTTCAGTATGAGTATAATACGCGCATATAGACGACTGTTTTTCCCAAATGCGTCATTTGGTCCTCCCACGAGATTTACAGGAAATGTTAGAAAAAGAAATGAAAGTGAAATATTACAGTATAGATTACAGTATTCCTGTATTTTTCTAAGTATATTTTAATTCTGCTGTTACTTATATTACATTATTTTCATATAAATAATAGATAGTTTTGTAAGTAGTAATTATAGATTCAAGTATGAAGAAATTATGTACCTATACTGTAAAAGCAATAACTCACAAAACAATGTATCTTCATTAATTTATAAACTCGAGATATTGGAGAATATAAGGCTGTAAAAACATTATCAAGTGTATGAAGTTTACTTTTTGAAATAGCAATGTCTCAAGTAAGGTACGGTATTTTCTTTCTTAATAATAAATATAAGAGAGAAAAGAGAAAACATGGAGCAATTCATAAATCATGATTTGAGCACGTGTAGGGAAAGAAGATGCAATTCAACAATAGTATGACTCAATAAATTTAACTGTAAAATATTTTAAGACCTACTACGGTACTATAAAATAGTATTGTAGTTACTCAGTAAAGTGATTTTCATACTCATTCAACAGGGTTTTAACGTTTGGAGAAAGATTATTGCACTCTAGTTTCAGGTATTCCTGTTTTGCATTTTCTATTTTTATTTTAAAAACAGTACAAAATCTACTAGCATTAGAGGTGTCACATTATTTTCTCTTTCTCTAAGCAGATGACGAATAACTTCGTCATCTGCTTATTCTTATTCGTCATCTGCTTATTCTTACAACTTATTCAAATAAGATCGAATAAGCAGATGACGAATGTAATAAAAGGTTAATGGTAATGTTACTACAAATATATTTATTTTAATATGCAAAATACTGTACAGAATTTCAAGCTAAACATTAAATTTCACAGTTTTTGAACATAACATTTCTGAATTTGTCTTCTGTTTAGAGAAAGAGAAATAATGTGCCACCACTATAGTCCATTTCACATGAATTATACTCCACTTTTTGGTCTTGGAAGACGCGTTACTTTGCTAATATTTTCTGAAATTTTCTCAAAACATAAAGCTAAATTTAGATGTCAAGTGTATTATCAATACCATATTCATCAATTAAGTTATGTCAAATACTAACAAAACAGTGCGATCTCCAAAATCAAAGGTGGAGTATAATTCATGTGAAACGGACAATAGTAGGGTCAAACTCACAATCAATTAATATCAAAATGGATTTTAACTACGTATTTCTTCTTCTTCTTCTTTGTAAATAACTCTTTACTTTTTGCCTGAAGTTTCTCCAAAACTTCATTGCTAAAATACAGTATTAGAAATGTAGGCTACCGGTATTTATTGGTTGCTACACAGAACCATTCCAATATTTATATCACTCTATAATCACCTTACCTTGTAAGGTTAAACTGTACGTGTTTCGCAAATTACGTAGTCATTCATCCCTATTATTTCATTATGTTATTTATATCCCCGGGATCGTTAATGCAGCTCTATGTGCACACTATTTCGTTCACATACATATAGGATCGCAAAGAGCATTTGCTGCAATTGATCTCATTTGCATAATAGTAATTAAATAGTAGTAATTAAATTTACATAGTAATTAAATTTACTATTTTCAAAGCACACGATCTGCAGGTAAAATACATCATTGAGTTGTCAATCAGTTGCACAAAATAAAATAAAAAATAAAAAGCTTCAGATTTCAAAATAGTTAGATTTGTGTGAAATTTCTACTAATGTGTATTTTATTTGAAATTATATTCAACAATTGAAGTGGACATTAAACATCCAAAATTGTGTATAACACTACACAAAAACCGTACACGGTTATATATGTTGTAGGTATGTAAAAGTTTAAAACAATCAAAATTAATAACAACTATATTTCTTGAAGCGTGATAAATTATATAACTATAGAAACGTTATATTATTTTATTGAATTGATTTGTGGAAAATGGTCAGTTTAATAAGGTAACAAGTACATTATATTCTTCAACTTTGAAATGATAATAGACAAATAAAAATGAACATTTGTCAATATTAACACACTTTCAACAAAAAAATTAACAAGACAATATCCCTAGTCAGATTTTATGAACTACAGCCAACCATATTTCATCAATGTAAAAGTGAAATCGAATGAAATCATGACTGGTGAATTTATTTTTCAAACGGGAGGATATTTGAAGTATGAAATTCTTCCTGGAGAATGCCGTACGTGAACTCTGTGAGTATTACCAACTGTCACTCATATCTGCAGAATCGAGCTTTTCCCTTCTACACCTTAATGTATGTAGAGGATTGGAACCCATCATCATCATATTATAAAGCTAGATTTATATGAAAAGATTACTTTAGAAATTTTTTCATTCCAATTCACTCACATCAAGTGTCACATTTTATCTGAAATAATGTCGAAAGGAAGTAATGATATCTTCTAGTAAATTTCAACTCCAAAGACATGGCGATGTTCTTGAGACTTTCCAACTTCTTTCGACAACAAATAATTAAAATATGCCCAAGAGCTCTACCTGCAACTATTCAATTTGAATGCGAGATTCTATCTTCTCTCTCTACCACTGTATAATACGTAGCACACACGTTTATAGGAAATCCTATAATAGCTAAACCAAAATATACATCAGTACTTTCGATTTATCCAATACACAAGCGCATATATACACTATATAGTATATTCTATATAGTAGAATGAGTGTTTCTTAACAAGGAAGCAACACGAACATAAGGTGCGGTAAGAAAGTATATAGATGATGTATATACCATTTAGGAGTACTGATGCTGCAGAACCTGGAAAATCTTGCTATACTCAAACAAGAAACAACATAATATAGTCCAAAGGAAACATTAACCAGAAGATCTAATACAAGTGCATTTTTTGTAGGTTGCAAGAAACTGTACCCGTTGGGAATGAGAGTACTAATAACAACCACTTCTGTGAGACTAGTACATATATAACATGATCCTAGGAAGTTGTACAACTCATTCTGTTAAGATGTATGAAGAACAATACCCTTGTATATAGTGTTATGCCAAGAATTTGTTAGAAAGAGAGGGAAGCTTGGGAACTAGATTCCCTTAAAACAAGCAGGTACAGCATTAAAAGCAGCATTAGACAACTGACAAATTGCATGGAAGAAATGAAGTACTTTCTTTACCTCCAATGCTCTAAAGCATTATTAAGAGAACAATAATACGAAACAATTATGTTTCCCGTAAGGTGAACAACGGAAGAAGGTGATGTGATAAACTCCTGAAATGAACTTGCTTTCTATTATGCATGACTTTTAATTAAAGCGAAGAAGGTAAAACAGAAACAGCATATGAAGCTCCTAAATTCACTAACTTACAATATGAACCACTTCAAACAAAATTACTCCATTCGTTCTTACACAATAATTTACCAGAATAAACAAAGAATGTGTGTTACTATCAATTTAATCTTACAGGAATGTGGTTTCTTCACGCTATGTATAATATTGTATATACCAACAATTTGGTAGTGTGTTATATAAAGTACTTCCTACATAATATGTAGAAATAGATGCAGGGTAATACAATACTGGAATAAGTAATTGAATTTATTACATTACTCTGTATAGTACATCTAGGTAAAGCATTAATAATTAAAATGGCTGTCTCAGTTTTCATTGTGTAAGGTAAATTACGAAAGTAAACGTCTCTTGACTTTTACTTCATGGATATAATAAGGTATCATTTTACATCAAACAAGAGAAATTAATGGCATTCGCGCCCTGAATAGAGGAGTTTGATGTTTATAATGGAAAAAATAAGTCCATAGAGAACAGTTGATCTAATGATTAAGAAGGTTACTTTAAGTTGCTGTTGAAAGCGAATTTATGAGAATTACACTGAAATGACTGCATTACGCAGGTGTATTGTACACAGGGTATGAATGAAATTCTCCTTTCAGAGGGCCTTATAAATTGTGATTTCTTTTATTTAATATATTCTAAACATCATTAATTTATTCAAACCTTAAAAAGAATAACAAGAAGCAAATTATTTCCCTTGGAAAAAATGAAAGCCTTAATTTCGACTTTTGAATATTTTTGTACGGTATCTACCAGTTTTGGAAATAAAACCGTAACAAATGTACGGAGTAATAAATTGAAAAAAAAAAAATGCCAAACGCCATTTTTGTATAATACACTATAACATATTATATTGAGATCACGAAATGTATTTAAAATCTGGCAAGTGGTTCCTGAGAAAATCAGCAAAGAATTTGGAATACTTGAAAATGACAATTAAAATTCAAAACCTATTAGTGAACTTTTTTGATATAACTAAAATGCAACAGTCCTGAAAATTTTATTAAAATCCGGCAAGTGGTTTCGGTGAAAATTAAAGTAAAAGTTTTGACTTGAAGATAAAAATTTAAAAATATCGAAACCTGGTTAAAATCCGCTAATTGGTTCCGGAAATATTCAATGAAGCATGAAAGTTTCGTGTAAATGAAAACACGAAATCCGAAACCTGGGTCGGTGGTTCCATTTAGACTGACGTTAAAATGTACTATACATCCTGAAAATTTTGTCAAAATCGGACGAGCAGTTATGGAGATAAGGTGGGGGGAACGACAAACAGACATAATCGCCCTATTTATCAGCCTTTTATTCTTTGGAAATTATGGCTAAAAATAGACAAATATAAACTTAAATGAAATCTCAATCAGCATAGTGAAAAAATCCAAACTTTAGTATAGTATTTGGCCATTTATAGCACAAATTTACTAAGAATAAGTAATACCATAAAACGATATGAAAAAACTGAGGTCCTATCATAAAAATATAACAAAACAAATTACTACTGTGAATTTTCCAAATTATGATAGTATCGCTGATATTTTCGGATTTTAAGAATTTCTGTTTTGTAAAAAAAAAAAAAAGAGAAAGATTAATTTTCATTACAAAACAAATACTGCATAAAATGCTAATGATTTTCACGATATTAACATGAGCAAAATAACAATGTCGTCCGTTTAAATTCGTTCGATGAACAAGTCGTCATATCAGGAGTTCTAAACTTCAATTAACTGCAGTTTTACGGTTAACGATCGTCAGTTTTAATCTGTTGCCCAGATTTATTACTCAGGATTTACTTTTACTGCCATTTCATACTACTATACCATTAAACACATGCGATAATATCTTTTTTTTAATGGAGAAACTTAATTACAATATGTTGCAATAATATTATAATTATTTAGAAATTGAAATCGAGAAAAGAGAGTTTATAGAGATATTGCAGTATGTTAATACCTAGGTGTAATGGCTGCAATAACTAAATACCTAAAACAAATAAGGTTGTGAGACAGTATAATCTTTAAGCACAAAGTGTAGCAATATGGTGTTGGAAAATAATTTTTTAAATAAACAATTTTGATGCTTTATAACTCACAATCCTTACGTATTTCCCTTAAACAAAGAAAAAAATACGAAAAGAAGAAAACAGTATAGTCAGTGTAAAAGAAGAAAGGTTAAACTACATTTTCAACATTTCTGTTGAAATGGTGTTCACCATCTTTCCATTTCTTTGTGAATTATCGTTCAAAAGAAATAACGAAAGTTGACATACTAAGATATCAGAATTGCTCTTTCCTTGTGAAATTGCAACAACATTAAGAAGTCGTAAACTCAAAATTATTCTATAACTTCATAATACAAGGAATAATTTAAGTAGGCCTGTATACTTACACAGTTTCTACATTTCAACTTATTTGTAATGGCATTGACAAAATAACGGTGGATGGTTTTTCTTAAAAACATAAAACACAGAATACTTCTAAAGGAAAAATGTCTATTACTGTACTATAAAACATAGAAGTCTTGTAATGTATTTTAATGTAATGGCACATTAATATAGTATTACATTTTTCATAAAAGAGATGGCAATAAACAAATTTATAAAATGTAACATTATCCAAATGCGTCGAAAAAGAAACAAATAGATAAATTTAACAGAACATTTTATAGACAATAATACATTATTACGAAATTTTTATTTCCTGGTCAGATTTTATTCATTGTTTATTCACACGAAAAGTATAGTATTACAAAGCCACTGTTTTATCTGCGATAAGGACTATTAAAAATTATTCTCGTGTTTCCTTTTTATTTCCTCATTACTTTGTATACATAGGCTTAATATAATTATACTTTACAAATTTAAATTTCTAACCTATACTAAATGACATGATCAAAATTATATATTTAGTAACGTCCATTCTAAAACAATGAAAAAAATATTCGTACAAAGGACCAACCAACTACACAGTACCGCAGTGAGTAGAAACTTGTAAACAAAAATGTATACCAATATAATCAAGATATGAATACGATAACGTCTGTAGTACCCATGGAACTTAATTAATTTAACCCATTGTCGTAAGTGTCGCCTTTGTGTGCCTGTGGCTTGTGAATATATGGATTAGAAGCACTGGGATTGAGCCTGGATGTCGGTAAACTTTTAGCAACCACTGCTTATCAAACTCCGAAAAAGTACAGGGATATCTCATTTTAATAGATTTTAAAGACTAACATGAACACTTTATGAGTTAATGACGACATGAAAATGATGATGACCACACAATCTCTATCCAACAAGAGAAATACACTTATGCATATGTACAAGAATCCCTTCGTGGCATGTTACAAAACTTCTTTACCTTTACATATCCAGTGTAACAAACTAGTGCTCATTTATTTCAATTAATTATGTAAAATATATGAAATAATAGTTACCAGGACATTTATTATTTACAATTAAAATTAATCTAAGTGGTAATGCATCGCTCGACTCGGGCTTCGTAAGATTTACAACTCCACGGAGAAAGAAAAATATATTGTATAATAATTATCATCAGTATAGGCATATGTTTCGTTGTCGTGATTCCAGTATTATTAAATCCCGTGAAGAAAAATCAAAATTAAATGGATATCAAAACTTTTTTAGATTTTTTTTTTCAAATTCTTTCCAAAATCAACACCATATATAACAAATTTAAAATTAAAAAAAATGATGCTAGGAAAGTAAGAAATATTTTCAAATTCCAGTCAACAAATATTATTTCTCTTCCTGTTCATCTTCAGCAATCCTTTTATTAAACTAACGAGAAACATCAGGTCACATTATGTTCTGTTGATATGCCAACTTCAAGAAGATATTGAGAAGATAAAACACTCTAAATTACGCTTCTAATGTTTTAGCGCAGCGACCTAGCCTCTTATTGGTACAGAAAATGTGTTCTCCGTTTTCAAGACCAATGCAATTTTCCTGCTATTCTCTGCACGTGATGGATTGAAGCTCATTTGCAAGAAAGACTCAGTTCCTCTGGCGATTTTCTCAAATAAGATAGTTTCTTTCTTCTAAAGTGAAGAAAATACATCTGCATTTTTCCAAAGCACGGACAACGCTTAATTTAAAATGTGACGCGTGCTGTAGAAAGCTGCATACCAGCGTAACACAATGATAGAAAATTATTTTCTTAATAGCTTTCGTTCTTCCCTTTAAAGAATGTTGTAATTTAAAAATATATTATACAAAGAAAGAACATGCAAAAGATGAACCGACTATACCTCTGAAGACATTTCTTTTGAAGTGAACTTTGACTTTAGGAAATTAATTATTTACAGTTGAAAGCAAAAAGAACATTTGCAATCATATGGAACTAAGACAAATTAAAAAAAGAAAGAAATGAATCCCAGGAGGGTCCTCTAAGTCGGGTTTGACCAAATACTTGTAATCTTTGCTGGAGATTACATGTATTTGGTCAAACCCGACTTATAGAGAACCATTCTGGGATCCATTTTTACGATACCAAGATGTTCACTGTCGTATTCTCCGTCGCATTCATTTACATGCATTGATGGAGACATGGTAAATATTCATTTAGTTTAGACATTATGCGCTTACATAAGATACTGTTAAGAAAAGCAACAACAAATGTGTTCCGAAGAAATGAAAATTAGATAATCGTTTTAAGATTGAGGTAGCTGAAATTTGTGCCCATCACAAAAAAATCATGGTGTATGTATATTTTAGTATACTGGTATGTACATACGGGTTCTCCTTTTATGCTTTTCTAGATCAATTCCACTGAAGATCTACGCTCCCCAAAGCAATTTCGACAGAAAGAAATACTCCAAGAAACTGGGGAAGTGCTTTTTAATATTATAAAAGAACACCGTTCACTTTTTCGTTCGGTCTCTCTTTGCAGTACATTCTGCTGCAGCTACTATAGTCATTCATTCTTTCTTAGACATTCAACTCTTTCTTCTGTAGTCCCTATTTCATCATCAGAAAAGGCGAATTATTAGAGACACAGAAAGAAACCAAGCGGAACAAAATGTATTACACATCAAGAATAATGTATGAAACAAAAAAAAATATATAAAACCTGCTGCTACATTCATGTTCTCAAGTGTCGAAAAAACAACTTTCCGGCTATTTCTTTAATTTTATAGCAGTTTCTAAAACGAATTACATCGAAAAAAGTTTCACCCTTATCATAGGCTATGGAACCGCGCAATAACACCCAATCTTCAATTTCCTTTCTTTTGTGCAGTTTATAAACAAGTGTTAAACTTGATGCAATTATTTCCACTAGATGCAGGAAACGCCCGAAATGTTTTTTGAAAGCCTCTAGGGATGGTTAAATAACTGTGCTGGTTGGACTACTGCTACTCAGAAAGAGAGAGAGCGGGAGGTAGCAAACGAGACCGCGAACAAAGCTCGGACAATTGATTAGAAAGGGGGAAGCTGACAGAAATATTATCAGCACAACACATTTTGTGATTATGCGTGTATGAATGACATTGCTTTAAAAAGCAGCAGCGGTTGAAACATACGAGAATATAACCATATCGTCACCAACATGGACACATAAGAGAGAATACATTCTATGTAGAAGAGAAAATTTATCACACACGCTCAGCGAATGGAGTATTGACTGATCAACGATTATTGCTTAAACAAGCAGTTGAAAATCATAGATTGAATTCAGAAGTTTAAACGAAAACAAAATTACATTTGCTATACTATCCTTCGCTGTTATAAGTGAAGAAATATGTTCTTTCATGATCTTTACTACTCTAGTATGTTTCACATCAAGAAATTCCAAGTACCCTGAGAGTTTTTTGAAGTTATTGGACGTATAAGAAAGAGGCGTTTTGTGGTGTCTCTGGACATTGGGAAGAATAAGTCGAAAACGTGCTTCTCATACGAATGAAGATGAAGAAGGAAACAACTCTTTCTCTTCTACTCAAACGCTGTCAACCGTGACGATAAGACCAGCTTCAACTTGTCGCAAAGAAACAGCACAACTTTCTATTCATCTAGAGGTAAATTTATTACAGAGAGAATGGCAATAACAACTACATTTAAAAGTGACAGAATGTTTTTTTAATATGAAAATAACTAAATCGAGCATATTATTTTAATATTTAATTTTAGGTCAAGGAATTTACATATTATTCAAAATCTATCACAAAGTAACTTACATATAGTACAGCCAGCATTTCATCCTCACACAAACAAAATAAAGAAAGTTATTCATCGTATATGGAATTTTCTACGGCTTGTAGTGTCTGTTACTGTAACATAGAACACAGTTTAAAATATCGCTGATCAGCAAATCGATGAGATTGATCATGTCTCTGTGTCGTAATATAAAGCAATTTCAAATTTAACTTTGGATGTAGAAAATGTTCTTAATGATGCTCATTCGTTCATCATTAAATTTTAATAATATTTTAAATTTTAAATCTCTCTATGTACCCCTAGTATGTTCGTAATTAACTTACTGTCACTCTAGTATCCTCAACGATAGAAAGAACTTTATAACGCGAGCTCGAAAAAGTTCGTGTGTTACAAAACTAAAGTTATATATTTCACCGAGTAGATTATGTAAACATTTGCAAAAAATTAGATCTAAATAATAATTAAGATTTGCATGTACGAAATTTACCCCGTTTTCCCTTTAGTCTGATACACTCAACTGAAACAGATAGTTTGCTCGATCAAATAAATTCCGCATTCAAACTAGAACCAGTCACTGCTTACCTTTCGTTTTGCCCTGTGCAAATAATTTACCTATTAATTATAATCCTGTGTAGAGAGCACGGAAATTTTGTAACCAATTAAATCTTAACATTTTTGATGACTCCATCCAACAATATCTGTTTAACTTGCCTTCTGTTTCCCCAGCATAATTTATGCTGTCAATATAATAAAAATTAACAACATTAATATTAATTAATATATTTATCTATAAATATGTATCATTGTTATTAACTTCTCTAAAGTGAAAATAATTATTGTGGTATCATACCTGTACAAGTGTACGTATACTATGATGGCTGTGTAGTGTTTCTGCTTATTGTATATTTTTGTTATTTCATATTTTACCGTGTCTGTCACTGTAATTGTTATGTTAATCGTTATGTATGACCTTAAACAATAAATAAATAACGGAAAAAAATATATGTTGCACAGTAAGTTCCTCTTATATATACACTAGAGAGGGCCAGATACTGCACTAAGTGCAGTTAGGGAAGCAAAATAACAACAAAAGTCAGTCGCTGTAG
>JAQIWE010004233.1:0-10981 GCA_034698565.1 Campodea plusiochaeta | reverse complement strand
GAACCAATAATATTGAGTTTAGTAGCGATCACACACCTTTTAACACTACATTAGTCGCCGATGGTCGTAAAAAAATTTAAAATATGTACTAGCCAAGTTGGCTAGTAGAGTTTTGAGTTCAGTAGCCAAAAACGAAATCTAGTAGTCTGTGGCTACCAGGCTACCGGGAAATTCGAACGCTGCATTAGGCCTATGTTTTTCTTTCATTTTTGCAATATTTATCAGTGGAATTCAATATCATTTCTGATAATTTCCTACCACTAAACTGTATTTCTAATAGGCCTAAATAATTAATTAATTGATAAAAAAAAGTGCATGGCGCTTTAAAAAAATTAACTTAACAAATAACTGGATTTTAGAGATAAAAATTATCCAAAATATAATACTGTTTCTTTATTTGTAACGGTTTTATTTAAGTAAATGATCTCATAATCGTTTTTCTTACTCCTCTTCCTAGAAAAGTTAGCCGAAGCAACCCGTAAATATGCAACTCTCAAGAGTGAACTTGACTTTTCACGAGAGGTGGAGGGACAGGACCAATATTTGAGACAGAGGAAGGGAAAACTACTGAGAAAACGAAACATGCCAGCTAGGAAATTGCAAGATTTGAAGTTGGCTTTCAGTGAATTTTACCTCTCACTTATATTGTTGCAGAATTATCAGAACTTGAATTTCACAGGGTTCAGGAAGATTCTGAAGAAACATGATAAAGTAAGCATCATTGTGGTTTTTGCAGATAATTTTAAAATGCCATGATTTTGGAAATGTTAGTTTAGCTAATAGTGGAAACAGGTTTCAGAACTTTGTCAATTTTTATGATGGATACGTTTTAACCCTTCAAGCCGTATTGCCGTATACATACGCGAATTTATTCTCTACCTGTAGTGTATTGTCGTACTTATAGGTCTACGCAAATACCAATTCCTTTCATAGTCGTTTTGCCGTATATAAACACAAATCATTCTTTCTTTGAATTAAATGATTCTGATTGGCTACTGATGGTATCGATCAACTATTTTGACATTTTTAAACCAGTCAGGGACGATCTTTCAAATTACTCCGGCAGTTTTTTTCTGTCTGGAGGCATATTTAATTATTTATAAAAATGAAGTTCTGCTGCTACAAAGGCATTTAAAAATGGCGGAAACACTTTGAGACTGTAGCCTAGTTTTTTTTAATTTTAATTGTGATCTTTTGGAAAAGAGAAATATTAAGAATAAAATGGCTTGAAGGGTTAATAATATGATGTTAAATTATTATCTAGGCTAGTTCTGCAGTATCTTTCACTGAACCTCAGGTAGGCCTAGGTTTATCTGACAGACATTTTTTCAATATTTTCAAAATAATTCAAATGAATGGAAATTTCGAAATTTTACTAAAAGTAACAGGTAGGCCTATGCCTAATAACATAATTCACTATGCCTAATAACATAATTCACAAATAAGTTCAAATTTCTAATAGAGTAATAATTTCTGATTTAACAGTTTACATTTTGTACATTACCACTAGTGGACGAAAACTAATAGCCTAGTCCTACTTGAATTCAGGCAATTTTATTCTTGGAAAATAGTTTAAAAAGGGTTTGCTTGATTTTTCATTACTATTAAATTATTAATGCTGGAGTTTTTTTTACCCATGATGATTGTATTTTAACCAGACCTTAGCAAGCATATCCTAGTGTCATTAGTGCGCAGTGAGTACATTATTTCAAAAAAATTTAAAGAATATTTTACCTTGCTAATTTCTATCGCAGATGCCGTTAATTTATTACTTCAGTGTTAAGTGTTCTGTAAAGTGAAATTTCGGCAAATTTCTAAAATTAATCAGAAGGCAATGTGTCTTCATGTAAATATATGTTTATTTATACATATACTCTGTTTACATAATAGATGATATAGTAAATTGACAGATGCCACAAAATAACAATATCAAATTAATTACAGTAAAATAATTTAGATTTTTGTTTGACAGAGTTTTTATGAAACAATTTGAAAAACCACTTCTTTGACAGTCATCAAATACTTACAATATTAAAAATTCCAAATCTAAAACCACTCATTCTTTCTTCCCATAGCTTCTAAACACAGTAAACGGTGCAAAATGGCGTGAAGAGAACGTGGAAGCCGCTCACTTCCACATCAACAAAGACATTGATAAACTTATACAGGAAACAGAACAAACTGTAACAATGGATTTGGAATCAGGTGATAGACAGAAGGCAATGAAACGGTTGAGAGTGCCACCACTAGGTGATCAACAGAGTCCATGGACAACTTTTAAAGTTGGGTTGTTCAGTGGAGCTTTCATTGTGTTGTTGTCGTCTGTTATATTGTCAGGTATGGTTAGATGAAGTTTAGGATTTTTTTTTGTAAAAGATTTACCATAGGAAAAGGAATACCTAAAATAGGAACATTATCTTGATAGGCTAACCCATTTTAAATCACAGTATAAAATAATATTGTAAACATAAAACATTTTGATTGATAAGTTTGATGTATGCAGGTTGCAGTTATTCCAATTTGCACATTTACTTTTAAACTACCTTTGAAGAGTGTTTTCATTAAAATCATGTCATTTTATGATGTGAGTATATTGTGTAACATAGTTTCTCTAAGTATATTTTAATACCATGCATCATCTACAATATTTCAATATGAAAGTAATAAGTTAACATTAAAATAATTACTCTGCTGTGCGTTTGAACATTTTTTTATAAACTTTCAAAATGACTACGAGAGTATGAACAGATATGGAGCCGTAAATCTACTGGTAAAGGTCATAAATATAGGCAAATTCTGTTATGAATATTGGAGTAACAGCTTGACTACCAAAATAACTGTAATGATTTTCTTCCTTTTTCTCCTTTAGCTATCTTCAGTGAGAACTTGGATGAATGGCGTATAGTGTTTCGATTATATCGTGGTCCATTACTTATAATACTGTTAGTGTTCTTAATTGGAATTAATGTTTATGGGTGGAGATCATCTGGTGTAAATCATGTGTTAATATTCGAACTGGATCCAAGAAATCATTTATCAGAACAACATCTCATGGAACTAGCAGCCATCTTAGGTGTGTGATAAATTCTTAAGCATGTCAAATACTGACAAATTCCATAATTATTGTCAATTTAAATATCAAGAGTTATTATTTGTTGGCATAATACAGTTGCTTTTGTATATTTCTCATGAATACCATAATTATAAAGTGAGTAAACAAATTGTCTGACTTTTTTAAAGAAGGTGGATGTGTAAAAAATACCAAAACAACTATATAGATGGAAACTTCTTCTTGGTTCATTCATAATGTAGTTGTAAAAAAGGGATTTTGAAACCGTACACTTTTCTTCAAACAGATTCCTAAGAGAAAATGCATTTTTTGAAGAAAAGTGTTTGGTTTCAAAACCCCTTTATTACAACTATTCCAGAGTAATACTTAAAGAAAGAGCACCAGAATAATTATGAGCCATTAAAAGTGTTAGAATCCTTGTTCTAACATACAACTTTATACATTTCTATTTATAATTTAACACCAATAACTGTTGTCTAACAACAATCTGTTTCCGAAACAAACAAGAATCATTGCTGAAATGATCGAACTAATCCTCTGAGAGAATCCTTTACTCTGGATACCCATAACTGTACAGTATACCACTCAACCCTTCAGTACAGTATAAATCTAACTCGTCACAACTACAGGTAATAGTTGCATTATTCGATTACGTCTATCAAACTTTTAGAAAGAGGAGAAGAGGCAGCGGAACATCACTGCCAACAAACATTGATTTTTGTCTACTGGGTGCTCCTGCAGCAGAAATAACTAAAACAGGAAGTTAAAATTCACTTACTTCCAAACTCCTGTTGTTGTGGTTTTTCTAATCCTATTTGAAAGTTGATCTAATATTAAATCATTCGCAATATTGTACCAAAGAATTTCATGGATTGCAGAATCATCAGCTCTTGAAAGATTGCGTCTGAAACGATGGTTCATAAAAATATGATTAGATGGTTTGTTTTTTGAGTAATTAACAGCCGTTCATATACTGATGAAGATTTGTTAGAGTAGATGAGCTATTAATTACTTTTATAGTATGGTTTGAACCACAGGGGACTTCTTTTCTAGTAGGAAGAGAGACAATATTTTTGTGAATGGGTATGAAGGTGATATTATAAGCTGAAAGCAGCATTAGAATGATTTTTTGATCATATGCTGGACTTTTTACATTAATTCATGAAGTGTGAATTCAGAGTGTGAAGTTTATAGGATTAGCAAAAAGAAGTAATTTACTGGTGATGTCAGTAGAACAAAATCTCTATTATATTGTTGCTCGTATTATTTTCTTCTCTTGTATATCATCTACATTATAATTATATAGTCAGCAATGAAGAGAGAGATGAAATCTTTAAGTTGTTCGACTGATTCAGATATTTATGTTAAATAAAAATGTGAAACGTTTAAACCTATGCTATAACGTAACACTATATCAATGATGAAGCTTAATACTTTAATGATCCTAATTTAATCATCTCTCAGCATTTTAATAACTCATATTCTGAATTAATACTACACTAACGACGTAAGTAATTTGTCAATTGTCTTCTTCATTTCAAGACATAGATTATGTTATACGAAAATCAAGTAGCATATCTAAAATAACAGCAATTTGTGAGGTTCCTATAAAAGAAAACCAAAAATCACTTTATAATACCTTTACTGCAATATCAAAGAATATAGTAGATCATCGGTTTAAAGTTAAAAAAATATCACTTTAAAAGCTAGGATGCGTCCGTTTAGTATGTAAACCTACAATATTTTATATTGCTATATGAATCCTGATACCCACAATAAATTATAATATTACTTACCTTTTTTTTTTACTTTTTTTACACAAACTTCTTCTTTTCATTAATTTCTTCCTGAATTAATTTAGTTGTCATTTGAAAAAACATTAAATCACATTTTTGATGTTACCTATTTTTACAAGTCAATTGTTTTTACTTCTGTGATATGTTACTGAATATATTGTTATTTAATATTCTTTTTAGCCTACGACCACTTTAGAATGTGCTGAACTAAGGCATTTACAAAAGAGGACTTACTTGGTGGCTCAAAAAAAAAAAAAAAAAAAAAAGGGACGCTTTTTTAGAACGTCATTTTCCGCAATAATGAAGATAGAAAGACGAATTAAAAACTATGTGAAAGACCATGTTGTTCTCTTTCCAAAAATATATATATTTATTTCAATCCATCATATATCACGACTTCTATGGCCTTCTATATAAACTTTTCCTTTAACGGCTGTTTCTATAGCAATATTGAATTAAAATTCGGTATTTTTCTCAAAAGCAGTGACAAATTTTTTTTTTCTTAATTTTCATAATTATTTGTAAACTATAACATATATTTATTACTCTTTCAAATCCTCTAAATAAAATTTAAAAGATTTTCTTTTTTTTCTTGTTTTTTCCATTAGATGTCATTATATTTCTCTTTTCACTTTTGAAGTCGTCATTCACGTTTTATTTTATTTACAAGACTGTAGCGGCCGGAATAAAGAAGAAATTTTCATCAAACCGTACATTTTTGGAAAGACAAGACGAAAATCTTTCATATGACGTTCGTTTCGTCTTTCTATCTTTATTATTTCAGAAAATATAGCAGTTTATAAAAGCGTCCCATTTTTCGGGGGCCACCCTGTGTACTGTAATTTAAATTAGATTTATTGAATTTTCAATACCTCCAGGGGAAAGAATTTAAGAATTAACATTAAATTTCATTCCTTCTTCATTAATTACTTTTTAATCTCTTTACATTTCATAATGGGAAAAATCTTACATCTTAACCTTTTTATTAATAGAATTTTTCGTGTTTTAATGATGTGAAAGATTGTCATTTACATATTACAATAACGTTACTTTGATATTAAAGAGTTATTCATTTCATTACAGCACAAAATGTGCGTTAGTGTCTATTTTATAGTTCTATGAGGTATAATTTTTTCTCCATATACTCGGTCATCTTTTTCTCACTGAGTCAATATTGAATACTATTATATCTACTTAAATTTGAACACCACTACTAACTTTTTCCGTAGAATGAAGATGCCCTTCTAATAAAGTTAATTAACGTGGGATGCTGTAGATACTGATTGGCATATAAATATAGGATTACGGGATGAAAGTAGAATTTTAATTCGATTTTACTCTCTTTCAAAAACATTCTTGCAGACTCTTGGTTTACTTAAAATTATGGGAAGCTATTATTAATGCAGTATAGAATTCGGCGTTTTATTCATTTACAAGTTTATCTTAAAATAGTCTGGACAGCAAGTTGTCAGTATCAGTGTATAATTATAATAGTATAATAAAACATATTTTTTAGTTACCACCCATAATTCAATCATGTTGCAGCAGCTTGCTTAGGGTTAAATTTAAAAAAAAAAAAAAAAAAAAAAACTTCCTATTATTAATTAATAAAATTAAAATTATACATCAAAATAATACACACTAATCATCTGAAAATTACGAAAGTTTCATGAAAAGCTTATTGCTGATATTTTTCTCCTCAACCTTGTAGAAGAAAGTTCATATAAAATAAGGACAGATTTTTTTTTGCCTCGAGATATTATTCACTAGATCTGATCTTGCATTAATGCATATGTCGACGTCAGTAATCTGTTCCATATATATTTCGATTCACAATATATAGTTTCTCTTGTAAGCTTATATCTGGAAAGTAAATGTTGCAATAATATGTTCTAAAAAGAATGAAAAGCCAAAATAATTAGATTTATTCAGAAACCAATGTTACTTTGCATCTCATTGATATGGGTATAAGTACAATACATTGATATGCTTTTGACTAATGAATCCTTTCTTAAAATAAGAATAATATTTAATGAACATAAAGTAAATAGAAAGCACACCAAAGTTGCAGTAAATATAGTACAATATCAATTACTTTATTTTTCGAAATATTAACGATTTTTTTTTCTAAATATGCTTGTTTCATGGTAATTTAATTCTGTTAAATTATTATACATGTACAACAGTGTGAATGTGTGATATGTTCAATCATTTTCCGTTAGCAAAACCAAGAAAGTGTAAAAAAACAATCAGAACTACAATTGTTTCCTACTGCATTATTGATTGTAGATTTAATTTCGAACAAAGAGAAATGGATTCTACTGCATTCCCTCTCTTGCTTTAGATAAATCTCTATATTCCCTTGAAGCAGATATGTGACTTTTTTTCGAAGTTTTTTTTTCTTTTTAGCAAAATTGGTTTTGTATTACGAAGAGTATTATGGTATTCTCAATGAATAAAAATAACTTTATATTGAAAGGGTGCCTATATACTATATTTAGGTTCTCTGTATATTTCTACATTTATATTTCATTTTATATATATTTACTAGCGTTTTCTTACTTTCATTATTGTATAGATGAAATTAGTGTACAATGAACAAAACACTATTTTACAGACATTTTACTTTCTATCATTTCAAAATTAAACTTACGTTATTGATATAATCCCTTCTCTGTTAGACCTGCTTCAAGAATCAACAAAAAATGAAATAATTCCTCTATTCACATTTGGAAACGAAAATGCATTTTTAACATACGTAAAATCATGAAGATGATGTTGCAAGTCACTTTTCGATTTGAAAATACTGATCCATTCAGTTGAACTGAGCTCCAACCAAGTAGAAATATTTTGAACAACTTCGTCAGTCTGATTAAATCTCCAACTTAAATTCGACCTAAAAGAAAATAGAGATTAAAAAACCAATTGACTAATTCTATTTGTTCACATTACTCAAACCTGCTTCCATTGGTGAAGATATAATAAGCTACCTCTGCTCTTTCTAACTGTAAACTTGTTAACAATTTCCCAACTTCTACAGTTAGATCGATCTGGGAAAAAAAAAATCAAATATGAATGCTAAATTACTTTTTAGGTTATGAATAATTGAAACACCGGTACCTGTCTTTGAATATCTACTGCTTCTTTTTTGTTCCCATTCAGCGTATGCATACTTATACTATTTTGAATTATTAAAGCTGCGATTGGTATGAAAGGTAGAAAAAGAAGCTGGTATAAATAAAATCTTCGTCCTGTTTTTGATCCCGGGTTGAATCGTAAACATCCCATTCGTACGGAAACTAAAGATGATATATCACTACTCGTCTCTGAATGACTGAAAAGAAGAAAAGAAGAAGCTTGTCACAATGCTTTTCGTCCTGAAATTTCACTAATGACTCAGCATACAGATAAAAATCCTTGCAGTTTCTTTCGTTGAAGTTTCAACAGAGCAACATTTAGGTTAAACATGATCGTATGGTTATGGTTACTAAATGTAAAAATGTAATAGTGATCACAAGATTATATAATTATGTGATCCAAAGATGGACAATAGCAATTCAGCAAGCAGTTGCCTAAACAGATCTACATGCAGACGTTCAGTGATTGCTCTAAAATGAATTAAAACTGGTTTATGATATAAATATTCTTTTGACACTACAAAGAAAAAAAACTATCCGTCATCGTTGAATTTTGTTCATCGCTTCATCCCGAAGAGCTGTATAATATATTATAGTTCTTTTTATAATATTTCAAAAAAGAATAATTATACGCTAAGGATATAAGACTTATTATTTTTCTGCTTCCTCGAGCTGTGGATGTAATATATGAGACGTCGTTACACGTTCAGAATTCACAAGCGATTTAGGCAACCATCTCTCTTCTGTTCTCTCTTGTAAAAACATAGTGGAGTGCAATAGTAGCTCACAAGTTCATTTATGCATTTTATAATAAACCATTGTGAAATGAATAGTTTAAAATAGAGCCCAGAGTCCAACATCTTTATTAAATATATATATACCACATCAGTATCTACGAAAATACAATTATTTATATATATATCGATACATAGTCACTATATATCATAATAATTCAATCGTTATGGGCACAGTATATTATCCAGTTATTTATCATTATTGCCATCTTCAAAATATATTAAACCCTATTATACAAGTATCATATTGAATAATTGTGAATGAAATTTAGGATTTGCACCGTAGGACCTATAACTGCGTAATATAGACCAACAGAACTGTGCTTGTTATTTAATTAAATGCTCGTTTATTTCCGGCATATATAGGAGGCGTGTTCAAATGAAACCCGTTCGAAGGGTGCTGCGCGAATAGTTGATGGTTGACTTTTTTGAAAATGATATTAAAATGAAGCTGTATCTGTGATTCATGTACAGGGTTCTTATAACTCCGCTAATTTCATTTTTATCCTCGTAGCGGCATTTTTAAAATCAGTACTGAGGTTAAAACCTCTTCCAAATGGGATCTAGAAGATATAATGCAGTTTTTTACTGTTGAAGACTACAGAAAACGTAAAAAAAACAGTGGAGATTCATACGAGAATAGTCGCTGTGTATAGTGTAAAGTATTTGTTAAAAACAACAGCTAGAATTTTCACAATTGCCGTAAGAATATGACCTCGCGATTGTCGCGTTACGTGGCTAACAAAATTATGGCTGAGCATTTGATTGATTATGAACATTGGCAGTGTGGTCAATACGAATCGGTACGGAAATATCCTAGACTGGACAAGTAAATTCATTATGTTTTACATTTTCAGATGACTGTCTCCACGATCTTGCAAGATTTGCATACTGTCAGATTGTATTTGCAGGATTTTTAAACGCAGAAACGATTTTAAAATTGCGGTCTCGCCTTTAAAAATAAAATCAGCGGAATATAAGAACACAGTGCTTGAATCACTTATACAGCTTCCTTTTAAGATCATTTTCCAAAAAATTGATCGTCAACTATTCGTGCAGTATCTTTTGAACGGGGTTTCATTTGAACACGCCTCGTACACTCCAGATTTGTTATTTTCTATAGATTATATGCGAATAACAATATCACAGACATGCCTATCAGAGGTAAAACTAACAGTACTATATAATTAAATCAACTGAATACCAAAAAATTAAACCACTAAATCAAATCGTGAACTCTCTCTTGTGAATGACTGTAGGGGTGGCTCATATACAATGATAACGTAAGCCGATTGCTTTTTTGGACGTGATCTGAGCGGATTTACTGAGAAATGCTTCCTAATACTTTCATTACTATATAGTTTCCCAAAACACATCTAGAAAAGTTAGTGTCTGTATATACAATACATGTATAGAGTAGATAGAACATTAATCCAACTTTGAGCAGTTTGAGGATGTCAAAGCCAAGAATATAGCTTTGAAAGTTAATGTTTAGAACAAACTTACAGGATTCACTCGTATTATTGTTTCGTAAAACTTTCAATCTCTCCACCAGCATAGCATGAAGATCATTTGAGGTAGAAATACAAATAACATTATATAAGTTTTCTTACATTTCTAGTATACTGCTGCAGTTTGTTACTCCGAAAAAGAAACATTGTAAAGTAGTTTTTTTCATATGCTTAACATTCCGAAGAAACAGAAAGATACTTCTGTTATATTGTCAGTTTCAGCTCTTTAGCATCTTATAACTGTATTAAATTATAACCCAAATAATATGTTTCTTAGTCATTACCATGATAGTTATTATAACGACTGGTAAATCATCTATTTAAGAAAACTTTTGCTTCAAAGTTGTTAGGTATTTTGATATTCGAAAAGTTTGTACATCTGTTGGATTGTTTTCGGTTTATAAAACTATAATTTCATTTGATTTTCTGATGTGTAAGATTGTGTAAAAATTGAATTGAAACCATTACAGTACATTATATTCTTCTAGTTTCGTTAAAGGGTTACCTGCAGATAACGAATTTCTCATTTTCTGTAATTTTCTTGTAACTTACATTACTAAAAATATTAAAAAAAAAGTTTGACATGTTTTGACCCGACGGATCAAAAGATATTTCCATTTATAGAAGTTGATATAAGTTCTGTAAGGTAGCACAAATCGAACTGCTTATCTCC
>JAQIWE010004232.1:0-10981 GCA_034698565.1 Campodea plusiochaeta | reverse complement strand
CGTGTACAGGTCTTAAGACAGTAGAAAATAGTGGTCAAATTTTTACTTAAATATCAGTAAAAACGACCTAAAATAATAATGAGTTTTTAACAATAATTTTCTAAATTTTCTACGTTCGCGCTAACCAATGGTGGCGCTTCGCGAACGGTCTGCGACGCTGTCCGAATTTAGCGAATTCCCCTCCCCCGAAATTTGGACTTGGATCCGCGTCTGATATTATAATGGCCCGCTCTACAATGTCTGTGGCCCGTCCAAATGATTTGGGCTGGCTACGGGGCTGCTGATTGTTCTAATGACAAGAAATAAGAGCAATTTGTTCACATTTTATAATGCAATACCAGTAGATGAAACTTATGTTTTGTGGTTAATTTAATCATTGTAATACAACTTATTAACCTAGATAAAACGATAGATGATTTGGTAATATATCACGTATCATGAGATTTTGTTGAGAGGTAACAAGAGTACAAGACCGCAGAATTTGGTAATTGTTCTCAATGTTTGGGAAACAATCCAACAGTATTGTTTTATTAGATTCAAGAATCAACGCTTATAAGTTAGAAGCACTTGCAATAAATTAATGATGACCGTATGTTTTTACTTCAAATTGAATAAATATACATACCAATTCTATTTATTTTATTATTTCGAAGTATCTTGCACGTGAATGGTTGCACATTATACTTCTTATTCTTGATAGAACCCTGAGAAGTTTAAATTGCTATTTCATTTGACAAAATACGAGTTTATAAAGAGGTTTTATAGGATTCACCAAATTTCCCCACAATTCTGAGTTCTCGTTACTATATACAGTCTACATAACAAACTCTCGAAAAAATTGAGCGGAAAAAATACTATGAAACAATGCTCCAGTTTTCAGTACTTGCCCTCGAATGTCATCGTCAATGGCAATGACTCTATTCTCATTCATATCATCATTTATTTTCAAACACAACAACACGATCTCATAAAACATTCTAAAATAAAATGCAACGGAAATCATATTATTACTGTGCATTTCCTTGTTGCTCTGATGACATTACAGTTCAAAACAATATTGTTCCACATGTTGATCTGCATGTTCTCCAACTATAAAATCGCAACAATTACAATAAAGAGAACTTTTAGTTGCATATTTTACATGTTTGTACAACAACGGTGCTTATCTGATATGGCACACGTCATTTATTTTAAAAAGGATAATTTTCTGCTCAGTTAAATTTTACACTCCGTAATTTTAGAGTGGAAAACAGATATTAGAAAGAGAAGCAATAAAATACTGAATTACAAAGAAGTGAACAAAACAGATGACAGTGATGAAAAGCTAACTGCGGAAAAAAGAAACAAAGAGGGGCAAAAAATAAAGAAAGAAAAAGTGAGATGTGGCAGCAGTTCCAAGTTTCCAACTTTCAGCTAAAGTAGGCCTACGAGCAATTCTTTTGTAAAATTAATATATTGGTATAAAAAGAATAATAGTAAAAAACTATTTAACATCAAAACTCAAAAGGATGTCAGATAAAATAATGTTTGATACGATAATAAACTAATAATTAGCCAATATTAATAATATATTTATTTCTTACATTTCTCAAAATTAAACATCTGTAGGCTATACAAGATGACGAATGTCGTTGTTTTCTTTTAAATTACACATAGGCCCCTATTGCATTCTATTAATGAATATATGTTGTAAAAAATACTTATTTAAATGAAAACAATTCAAAGAAGCATGAATGTATCTACGATGCAAGTATGAAGTATGAATCGATAAAAAATATATATCTTTATTTTAAGTAAGCTAATTCGTTTATGAATATATATGTACGATGTAATCTTATAGAATTCTTTTGTCTTCTTGAATTAATGCGACTGCTGTGTACTATTTTTCATTGTTAAACGTATATCATGTACATAAATAACTACTGTTATATGCATGTTGGGATTGAATAAAAATTATTATTATTTATTATTATTATTTAAAAAAATATTAATAATATATACGAGTAAATTGATATAATAGTGATTTTTATCATTCTATTGCACAAATGTAAGCGATAGGTAATTTATGAAATTATGAAAGTGTAAAGATAACAATAAAAGTGAAACACGTGTACTATTATTTAAACCATTTTAAACCTGTATTTTTCCAGCGGGAAGACATCTTTTACAACACACATATCCCGTTTACTTTCTTTGTCTTCTATTGTATTCGCTTTCCCTAGAAACCGATACGCTGTGTTGGAAAAGATGGTTTCACACTGGGGGGGAAAATACGCCTTTAACTTTATCGATATTGTGTAGGAGTCCGGTCACTACTCCGGTGACGATAAAATGCAAACAGTCAAAGGTGAACTTAGTTTGCAGAAACAAATTAGCTTACAGGCCTTTATTATTATTCCATTCTGAGTATGTGATTACTATGTACGCTTCGCTAACGTAATTATAATTATGTATTTTATATTATAATATATTAATAATAGTAAACATCAGTTACTGTAAATATTTGTTTATTTTGAAATAGTTAAACGTGATTTTGATTATGAAAATCAGTGAACAATGTAATGTAAGAGCGGTCAAAACCTTTATTAGCAGATAAACACAGAATTATATTCTGATCATTTCATTATGTTTTACTGGAGGGAGATAATGTGAAGTAAACGCATTATGTAGCAAACAATAATGTCAGATTTTCAATGATTTTATGCTGTTCCTCTGATATTGATGGACCCAATTCTTGAGTAACTGACTATGAACAATTTGATTTAATAATAAACTTTGTCACGAAAAGACAATGAGCCGTCTGTTTATTGAATTGTTATCTGTAATTGTAATTACGATTACATTTTTCGATGATCGAGAAGAATTAGTTTATAGGATGAATTTCCGCCTTAAAGTTCTTCTATAAATGTTGGATTTAGCCTATTTGCCGACTGCAGTTTCAAGACAACTGTAACAAAACTTAAAAATTGTAATATTGTTGGAGAGATACATGTATGATAATTTATATACGAAATAATTATGTATGATATAATAAGATATGATAATTATATGAAAAAATGATATAAAGAATTTCTCCATAAACATAATACCAATTTTAAAGAGGAAATCTCAAATATTCTAGAGATTGAGTGAGCCAGTTTCGGTAGACTATTGTAATGGGTCTACCAAGTGACAGCTGGAAAGAAGCCAATATTTATATGAAATGTTGGAATAAAAAGAGTAGAAAAGGTTGTGCTATTCGAAACCCTTTTCTGAGAATTTTATTAGGAAAAAATATATGAAAAGCTGCGAATGTACTATAGTTATAGGCCTAACATTCAAAAAATGAAGCTGAAGAGACCGAATAAAACTAGGGTCTGCGCAGAAATAAATTAAAAATTGAAACTGAAAGGGTCGCCGGATTCGCAGTCAGAAATCTTTATTATTCCCACAGAAACAATAAAACGTCTATCTACCACAAACAATTACAGCACCGATAGACCCATAAACCAGTGACGAAAAACCACTATTTTTCAATTAAAACTATTCTCGCTTTCTATAAACACAACTATACCATGCTGAGTCCAAGCAATAAGACATCGAAAGAAACCTGTACTCAGCTCAGATGCGAAAAATTCCATCTTGGCGAGTCATAAGATATTGTTTTGAGCAGGCTTCTCCCACCTCGAGCAAAATAAAAAGTGAAGGTCAATGACATTGTCCGGCACCGGTATCCCCTTCCTGCCGATTCACAGCGCATTCCTATGCATCAGCACTACGTCTATCTACTGCATCAAGGGGGGATACGAACTCAAGGATTATAATTGTTCGCCGTTTTGTTTTGGAAGATAGTTATCTAATGATTACTGGAGATATTTTGGAGGATCTGAAAAAGAACGCGACAAAAGAGAAGAAATGGGTAAACAGGGATTGGAAAAAAATCGGATCTATTCTGTAACAAGTACTAACGTTCTATATTTTAGATTTAAAATTTGATATTTCAAAGTTGCAAACGACTTCAACTTAGGAAAAGCTATTTTGCACCTAAAATAAGATATTTTTATGGAGGAGAGATTTTTTTTTAAATATGGGTAAAGTAGTCAGAGAATTAAGGAAGTTACACTAGTTAGCATTTGCTCACTTATTTCGTGTTCATACAAATTTCTTCGACAAGAGAATTGAATTCCCACAGGGATTTACCTTACATAATACTGATAGTGATAACTTGATTCCACAATGAATATTCAAACTGCAAATAGGGCTCCGTCATTGTTGATACAAGATTAGCATAAAGATAAATTATTTGTCAAATATATTTCTGACTTTGTATTAGGCCTATTAAAGGTATTTTGTTTTTTATAGTCTACATAGGTAAGTAAATAGTAGGCTTATAGTCCTGTTCCCTACCTTTCTAAAAAAAATAGCATAGTAATAATTCAAATACAGAAATATTCATACAATGAAAACAAAATAAGTAACGAAAAATATCACGTTGCACACGTCAGTGTACTGGAACATATTTTACATTTATAAGTACGGTAACATCGAACTGTATGTAATAATTATATTAAATTATTCATGACTGACTAACATCAGAATGTCGTAACATACAGCATGGCTTATCTTACAGCCTGATAGGAAAATAAAAGTAAAATATAAAAAAGTATCTTTTTATAATTGCATAACTCGAATGGACTATTTATAAAATCATCATTTCATGTTAATCAGAAATTAACTTCCACAACATCAATTTCTGCCTAGAAATAGTATCCAACAAACGATGATCTAACTGTAAAACCCGAGTAGCACTTGATCGGGCAAGTGGGATGCTCTTTATTTTATGAATCTTTCCGTTCTTTCCTGAGAACCATTCACTCAATGACGTCGTGTACTAAACATTGTTATCCCAATCTTTCGCTCCACGAGTTCTTCTAACAAGCAGATTATTTCTTACTTCCTTTTCGACACGTTCTTATCTTTCAACGAAGACGGTCCTATTAAATATTACCAACAGGAAAGACTTATAAACTAGCGTGGAGGAGAAACAGAAATGAAGGAAACTCTATCAAATTGCTCTTCTCCTCTTTCTTCGAAGTGTTATTTTCGGACTTTTAAATTAATTTGGTTTTCAGTATTTTTCTTAGTATCCGGAATCCGGATGTGTTTACCTTTTAAAATATTTCGTGATCTAATGTTTCCTAATTGAATGTATACCTTAGATTAGAGTTGAAAAAGATTAAACATTATAAAGCTAATTCAGTTACAAGCCTACAGATAAAATGAATATGTGCCCGTAGAATCGAGATGATTTATGATAGCCTAAAACATTATAAAGTAAAGTCTGAAAGAAGTTAACTACAATAAGATCAAACACAATTATCTAATGCAGTTTGGGAAATATCTCTTTCCTGAATTAAATGACATCTCACTCACAATAAGATAACGTAAACTCATCTTAGTGTGATATATAAATGTCAAAATTAACTTTATTGTATTTTTATCTAGTTTATAACTTAAAAGGAATCAAAATCATTTCTTTGTTCGAGTATTTACTTCCACGTCTTACCTTTATAACAAAATAAATCCCATTTTTAAACATAAAAACACAAAGGCAAAAGATTGTGACACAATAAAATTAATGGAATTGTTCTATTAAAGCTCTTACTTTCCCAGACACTATACAAGAAAGAGAATCCCTATAAAGAAAAGAGCAAAGAAGTAATCGGATCCTACAGAGCAATCGATCGTATCTCGACGTCCCATATCGATATTCGTCTTAGCAGATACTCAATTAAATTATTTACAGCCAAGAGAAACCACAGTATCTTCCAACCCCTTTTCTTTGAGTAAGAAATAAATGAACAACCAGTGAACCAATGTAGTGGGGATCTGTATTGAAAGTTAATTTGGACGGAGGAGTGTTGGTTTACCACCGCTTTACTGACGTGGACAGTCGGGTATTATTAGTGATCAAAAGTTAATACATCAGTGTGTTGTTTAGAATCAGCATTCTGATATTGAATTCTCTCAGTTTTACATTTTCGAAACTTCATTTTAGCTTTAGGATTAGAATAATTAAAGGTGTTGTAATGAAACTATCAGATCCGAAAAACAAAAATTGTATTGATAACATCAATGTTTAAATGGAGTTGTGGTATTTAAAACAATTGAGATTCCAAAAAATGAAGTATGTTATTTTACATTAATATTTTCACATGCTGGTGCTCTAAGTACCGACACACAACTTGCATTCTGAACTTCCAGTAGGACCAGCTTTAGAAATTCGAATACCGGCACAGTTAATATTTGAAGCACATATGAGAAGCTAGAAGATTGCCCTCTTTACAAAATCTCTTCCTAATTCTATAAACCTCCTCCATGTGTTGAGAAGTATATAATATTAAACATTCTATCCTTTGTATATATATCCATGATGAGATTGAATTTCAGAGCTTGTATAGCTGATGATCCTCTCATTAGTAGTACATGCATAGAGTTAGTGGAGGTATCGGAAATACACTAACTTCCTTAATTGCTGGGTAATTAGTTGCCAGCACTAATTAATACAGACCACTACTCTATTAATGTGGAATTTATTACAGAGGAACCATGAACGAATGAATCGAGTAATAATTATAGTTCTTTTTAGGAGAAATGAATGAATGCGTACAAGTTCTTTATTTGTGAGTTTAAAATTGACTCATTAGTCAAAGTAAAGACTAAAGTGTAATTTGGTCAATCGGAATGGAATATCGACTTGTCAATAATGATGTCACAGAAGTAAATCATATTCCTTTCAGACTGTGATCTCTCTCAGTGACCAATGGTCACCAGAACTATAATACAGTCATTTTGTTGAGAACCATTACTATAAGCCTAAGTTGTTTGAGAAATATTCAAATTTTCAAAGCAAATCCGAATTATCTGGGTACACTAACAACGTCAAATACAAAAAAAAATAATTTTACTAATAAACGATGACAATAGCACTTAAAAGTTTACATTTCAAGTTCTCATTAGTCTGGAGGATTGCGCTTGTCAGCCTTTAAGCGTCACATTTTGGTGAATATCAAACAACACATTGTAATAAATTGCGTAAGAACATGTGTTCGAAATTCTACGATTTCAAATTCCAAACTAGACGGAGTAACGACCTGTCAAATTTTAATTCAATGATGAATTACACTAGGAATAAAACGTGTGTCTTGAAGATGATCCATTTTAATCCAGCAATTGAAAGTCGGCGAGGTAATCCTTCTTTAAATAAAAGTATTGGAAGTTTCTTCAATGGATGAATCTTCTAAGAATTTCTTCCAACTTAATACTAATCCAGTTACAGATGCCGAAGAGAGAAAAAGTTCAACTTTCAGAATCTATACTATTTTCGTGCTCTCACGAAGATCAATTTATTTTGCATACGGGTTCGCAAAAAAAGTTCGATCCGAAATAATGTAGTGTGTTCCTTTGGTTGGAGTAGATAGTAAATTTTCAGATATTATGCAAATCAGGGTAATAACCATATTTTTTCTGGATCAGCATAAAATCGATCATCTTTAATAAGATGAAGTGATGAACAGTACCTAAGGATTTTTTTGTTTAGTGACTTGCATTATTAGAATAGGCCTATCTATAAATTATTATCAAAACTGTAACAGTAAGGGAATTAAATACGAAGGAAATCATATTAAATTCCGAAATGCAGATTTAACAACTTCCGCAGTACGACACATTATAATTGGATAAAATTTGAAACAATATTTTAAAATACTCCTACAAAACCTTTTCAATAATGATCTTAAAAACAATAAACCAGACCGGATTTTTGGTGATTTAAGTTTTTGAGAATCCTTTTTTTTTTGTTTGTTTGTTTTTTTGTCAACAAAGCACACAGTTCAACTTCAAATAAAGATGATCTGATGTTCTATTTGTTTAATGTCACAATACAACATTGTTTGTCTTTTATGTTTATTCTGTTGAAGTAATTGACTTATCAGTTCCGTACAAAAAGTAAATAAAACAAGATTCCTACGGAAACCAGATTTTGAGCGGAAACAGAAAAATAATGAATAAAATGTCTTGCTATTATTGAGGATATGTTAAACAATTGAAATAAATGCAAGCATTAAGAGTGAAAAATTCTCCAGCAGATCCTATTTTTTAGAGTAGGCCTACCTTTTAATAGCTGTAAATTAAAATTTCTATCATTAACAATTTGATATGTTGGGACAAATACACATGAAAGAAAATCTAACTCTAATGTATGTAACTTTATATAAGTAAATTAGATATTTAAAAAAAAACAGAACCGACTTCCCATATTACTACAAATAATAAACTTTTGTAGGAAATTTGACTTCTTCAGCTCGTCTTTATAAAATAAACAACCGATCCACACTCCACGACTTTCCTTGTCATTACTACGTCTCCATTTTAAATTGAAAGCAAGAAAATATTATACCATTAAAATATTATTTTATTAAAAATTGTCGACTGCCCAATTATTGCATCTCTCCCGAGAAGATTGTTTTATTTAACTCTTTACTCCTTGAATAAAGCCACATAAAATTTGATATCCATGTGCAAAATACTAGCCTATTGTGTACGATTCTATGTATCATAATATTGGTTGCGATGATGGTAAAAGTGTTGTGTTGACATATCTTCTAAAGCAAACAATTATTTTGCAATTAAGTTGAGTTGCGTGTTTGCAGTAGAACAACATGCAGATCAGAATAAAAATACAATCAATCCTTTTATCAATAGACTAAAAGCTCACTTTACGATAAAAAACGACTGCATAATAGAAAAAGTTCTGCATAAGCTAATATTATACGGAGTGGACTTTCGTTAGACGCTACTTTTCATAAAATTGAAGAGACATTGTCATTTGCCAAGTCGATTGTAAATCTTATTTATTACTAATTGTTCTGCTTTAAAAAATATGGAATATTTATTTGTGAGATACTCAGGAATCCCAGCACAATACCTAATTTTTGTTATGATTTTATGACATTTTTTACATAAATTTTATGACAATTTTAGGGCATTGCTCGACATCTTTTTACATTTTTAACAGCGTTTTTGGTAAATACTTTTCTTCCTAATTTTCTAACACATGTATTCGATTGTTTCTATGAAATTTTAGCGCATCAAAAACAATTTATCACAGGAAGTAATAATTCTTCATACTTGCTACTGTGGTTTAAAATGCCGTCATGCCAAATTTTTAACATTTCCAAAAAAAAATTAGTCATTTTCGATATCATTTTGAAATATTCTGAGTTTGTTTCATTTCAATAAGTGAAATATTTCAAAATTTTATGATTTTATGACAAAATGTTAAATTTTATGACAAATTATGACAATTTCAAAAAATCTAAAATTTTATGACACCTTGAATCCCTGGATACTGTCCTGGTAATTATGTTAATAAAGTTAATGTATACTTCTAGATCGGTTCAATCTGAAGAATTTAAAGAACATCTGCCGGTCTGTAGGAATAAACCTATGATGTCGTATTCAAAATGTATTACTGGCCGTGAACTTCATGGATGTGTCAATAAACTCGCATTTTGTTATTTTTATTATTTTTTTACCTTTTCAGGATATTCTATTTCCTGCTTGTATTGAAAATATGTGCAACGATCGAAAAACATTCAGTATTGTAACTTAGGCATAATAAAACAAATTACTTGTTCAGAGAAGAACAGGACATCCTCTAATATGATGTATGCCACAGTAAAAAGTTGCATTGTTGATAATTTTATATTCAACAAAATATACTGCTTCGATAACAGTCGTTTGAGAAAGATGAGGTTTGATTTAATAATAGGGAAATAACATAGTGCTTCACAACACAAAGAAAAACATGTTTTGTTAGTTACGTCTTATCCAATTTAAAATTACGAGTAAGTTTAAATTACAAACCATTAACATGCTTATGAAACGTAGCGGAAAATGATAATATTCTTCGTGCAATACCTTTCATCGAACTAAGGACAATTTAGCACGTTCTCGCCCTGCCCCACCCGTTCCTACCCCTTTAACTATTCCCTACCATCCTTACTCAATTAATAACGAATTTTCATTTTCACTTGACTCTACAGAGTCCATTAAGGTTTAGTAGAGTCTTTCCCATTAATTTACAAAGTAATGGGAGTTGGCTCTATTCAAATCCGGGTTTATACGGTTTTATGAAAGCAATAGTGGCCTTTTGTTACTTCTTTTCGTGCGGCAGTGACGTCATTATTGTGAAGGTTTCCGCATTACTACTCAACAAAATGTTTCATTGGAATAAAGTACTTTCTCAGCCAATCTATTGCCACTGACCTATTCCGTACTGTAACAGGGAAAAATTCCAAAATCTTACGGACTCAAACTGGTTATGTCTTCAAACTAATTTGACTGGTAAACCCATTGCTGACCACTTGTTTGGGTGGTTCAAATTGTGTATTTTCTATACAGTTCGCAGGCTGATCAAAGAAAACACATAAGTCAACAAAGGATTATCAATTGTTGGAATGTCAGAAACACAGTTGATGGGTTAATCGATTTAGATCCGTAAGATTTTGGAAACACTATAACTCGCTTCTTTTACACCATTTCAAATTAACAAGAAATGCTTTTCTTTATATTGACTTTTACAGTTTTGAACCCAATTGTTACGCAGCGTCAAATTTATGTTGCAATGACTGAATAATAATAATAATTATTATTACTGTCTTACTCATTCACTTTAAATGTAGGTAAAATTAAAATTTAGGGAGCACTCCATGCCACCTCCACTTCAAAATAAATCGTAATACTTTCTTTCCTTAACTTCAGTCTAAAATTGAAATTCAAGGAATATTCAGTTCACTTTCATTCTCTCATTGTAACTCAGGAAGCCCTAGTGTTCCTACGGGACCGGGTCGGGTCGGGCCGAAGTCGAAACCCGAACCCGACCCGACCCGAACAGTTGCTGGCCCGACCCGACCCGAAAATGAGATTCTCAAACCCGACC
>JAQIWE010004231.1:0-10984 GCA_034698565.1 Campodea plusiochaeta | reverse complement strand
TTACATGCTGAGATCCAAAAATTCACTTCACAGGTAACTCTTCTGATGCTGGTTTTTACAAATCGCCATTTCTCATGGACGGAAAATAGCAGGATGATAATTTTTATACCAAAAGTTATAGAAATATTAGTACTGTCAGTACAATATAATTAAAGAAAATCTATTTCGCTGTCCAGTCCCTTTAATAAGTTGAATCCAGATATCTGCTGTCCAGCAGTACAGAATCCATGATGTGAATAATGTAATAGTGAAGTCTCCAATTGCGCGAAAAGCGATCCTGGTGGTTGAATTAATCCAAGATGGAGGGCTGGGGGTATAGAATGTACGGGAAATATAGGAATATCAATAGATTCCTGATTATAACAGATTTATAAATATTGCATTCGAAATTTGTTGGGGAATAATAAATTGATATTTCCCAGACGAACTGATGAGGCGATTTTTATTTTTCTATGTTCTGATTAAATGTATTGAAAGTATACATATGCTGACATTGTATGTTTTAAATAATGATACAAACCTGGTTTTCTTCCGACAGATTGGAAATATCTGTCATTCTTTATTTTCACTCCCATCCAGATTTGAGTAATGTTCCCTTTCCAAGCGGAAAATTCGCTCCAGATATCCTAAAACAGAGGGTAAAATTAATGTTAGTAATAATAAATAATTGTTGAAAGTTTAATGTTCATAATTACCTGTTGCACACTGCCATCAAGAATATGCCCAGCATAGTTTTTCATACAATTATCTTCAGCTTCAGACCATTTAACTTTCTCCTTGTTGAAATAAAAACATAAATCACTTTTACACAAAAATTCATTTCTAGTGATTTCATCAGATAATTCACTTGCAGAAACAATAACAAAGATTGTGAAAACTTTTGCCAAACTTAACAAATGCATTATTACACATTCCGGGAAACAATTCAAAATTGTTTAATTCTAAAAAAACACGACAGTTGCAGACGTTTCCACAATTATTATACAGCACAAAATTCCACCTTTTAATTAATAAGTTTCATTTCGTTCACAATTGAGTAAAACTTGATAAATTATATTGTTCTCGAATGTTCAAGCTGGTGTTAAAACGACTCTGTGCTCTTGGAAACTTGTAGAGTTGCGTAATAAACGATCGATCCAGATTTTCTCTATCTCAAGCTAGGGTTTCCAGATGTGAAAGTTAGGCTTTGAACCCTTTGAAATTATGGGAGAATAATAAAAAAAAAGCAATACAATTAATTATTATACAATCATATTAATTCTCAGTCTTGGTTAAGTTTACACAATATTATAACTAAACGAGTATAGAACGAACAATAAGATAGTTCAACATAATCTGTGCCTTATTTAAAAATGAGATCACGATGGAGACAGGCGGGCTAGTTGGCTCTATCCAGTAGAATGTTTCTGTAAATCTTGGTAATTTCTCTTGCTGCACTTATTTTCCTCTTTCAGTTGCGAATTTTTTTTTCTTGGTACATTATAATATATTACTAGCGATTTACATAATTCTTATGAGAGTCTTCCATCATAATGTTGTAAAAAAAACTTCATTTAAACTCGGTACAGTAATATATTTTTTTATTATTTTATGTAGGCTATATTCTTATTTCAATAACATTTGCGATCTCTAAAAGTTTTAAACTTTTTCATTACGAATTATTGTTGTAGACCTATTAATAATAAAAAAGTTGGAAGAAATAATTTGCCCTTTTTCATACTAACGAGGAAACCATGACGTGAGACTTTTTGTAAGTATAATTATATTGACTTTATAATTATAGAAAAAAAGTTTTTATCAATTAAAATTAAGTTCCGATCTGTAAAATGTTATCGAGTTCAAAAATAAAATGAATAATTATGTGAGTTTAATGTTATATAATTGAATTAACGAAGATATAATATCTTTGGCACCTCTATATTTCAAGAGTAATAAACCTCTGACATTGGCAGTGTTTTATTTGTTTACCTTTGGCCATATGGAGAGTCGACGCGTCATATATTTACAATAAGTGCACCTCATTCACCTTCTGTTTTCTCCGTATTGCTGGGATAAGTGCCAGCTATGATGTTACTGAAGAAGATCAGTATGTGAAAATTTATTGTTATATTCGCTCTAAAAAAAGGGAGAAATCTGAATTCCGCGATATCAAGAATTTTGAACAAAGCTGATCACTGAGAATCACATTTTTTCTAATAGGAAGGGATTCTTGAAAACCAAATATCAGTTTTAATTAAAAATAATATAATTTAGCGAATTAGTAGAAATCTGAATTTCCGAGATAGTGAGCAATTTCAAGGAGGAATTCTTCCAAAAACGTAATTTTCTTGTATATTTGATTACATCAATCGTAGCAATAGGTCATGTTATACATCGTTGGATAGCTGTGTAAAATGCGCATAAACTGATGTTAGAAACGTCTTTGTAGCATGATGTTGACATAAATTACGATCGTTTGAAGATTTGGGAAATTCGGACATTTTCGATGATTCAATTAAAAAGTTTTATTTGTGGAAAATTTTGACTTTAAAATAATGATGAACTCTGCATCTAGCTCTATTAGATATATACTCAGAAACAAGGATATGTATCAATTATTATTATCAATAATTATATAGAACTAGACTAACGTAAGTAATTTTTTAAAAGAAAATAATATCAGATTTATAGTTGATATACCTTATCCAAAATCTTAAGGACCTATTCCACTTTAGACAATTGAGGATTTTGACAGGAGGAAGTTTTGTTTACAATGGTAAACAGCGGTTATCTATTGTCCACCCTTTTGTGAGGAGCTTAAACTGTCAAACTATGCTAACGATAATAGGTCCTTAAGATTTTGTGGTATAAATAATAATCTCATAGTATTTCATGATTAATAATATCTTTGATGAAAGAAATAACTAATTCTTGATGCTTTTGATAAATACTGCTGGATTTTAATGCTGTTCTACTTTCTTTGTGATAGAGAATTTGTAATTTAAGATACAGATTTTAATTTTAATAAGTCTTGAAAATAATAACCTTCTTTTTGATGAAAACTTTTAATAACCAAATTTAACTAATTGACTTTTGAATTTACAAATTGTAACAGATTATCTGAGATGAATGATAAAAATAAAATATTAGTGACAAACTCACTGACACTGGAATTTTTTAATTTCATTTTCAGATCTGACTCCGTGAGTGATAACGAAAGTGATGCTGAAGAAGAAGGGGAAAATGAACAATCACCTTCAGAAGCAGATGACGAATCACTTGTTGAAGAAGATGATGAAGACGACATCACCATGGAGACTAAAGACGACCAATCAGACGTTAGCAACAGTGAAGGGGATAATGAACAAAGTGACAAAGAAGAAGGGAATGAGGGGGAGAGTGAAGGAGAGGAAGAGGGGGGTGAAACATCTTCTGCTGTTTCATATTTTACAAAGAGTCAAGCTGATACTTACATGGAGAAAGCTAAAGCTACGAGGTGTCAGTTAGGTGAGGTTCATTTCGAGAGAATCAAGAGGATTTTAACAATAATCTGAGATAATTTAGAATGTGCATCTATCGTCAATTACATTTTCATTTTTTTCAGTTAGGCTAGACTTACTGGTAAATATTTTTTTTTACGATTTGTTAGATTTTCTTTTGAGAGTGAAAAACAAATCGTATTTCTCAAGAATTTTTCTACGGAATTGGTTTAATTGATAGAAAATAAATAATCTGATTATGTCATATCTTTATTAAAAATGAAAATTATGAAATTTCTAAAATATTAAATGGTAATTTTCTGTTATGAAAGTCATCAATACGAAATCACTTCAAAGACTACATCACAGTCTAATGAAAGCTTTAAAAATAAAAAATACATAATCAACAGAAAAATTTAATTTTACGATGCAATAATAATACTTGTATTAACTTATGTAATATGTAATTATAAAAACTTTCAATCTAGTTAAAGTATAAATAAATCCTTACTTATTTTTCCCTTTCCTCAGGTATGTGGGAGAATTTGCTTGAATCTCGTATAAACCTCCAGAGTATTTTATCGTCTGCTAATAAACTTCCACAGTTTGATGTTTTCCCACAATATTTGTCTGCAAGCAGTAGTGAAATGTCCGCTGCAGTTAAAAGTACGGAAACTTCTATTAAAGATTTGATGGATAAGATGTTAGAGTTACAGGAATTGTGTTTACAGAGCAATCCAGAAACTGCGGAGTTACAGAGTACTGGTGGGTCTGACAGTAATAAAAGGTAATTAAATGATTAAATTTTTCAGATTATTTTGGTGTTTTGTGTACTTACTTAAGGTGTTTGGGAAGCTAGAAGTTTCCGAAATTTGAAATATTAAGAACTGTATAATAACAGGTAATCCTTATGACTGAATATTATATTGATCACACAATCAAGTGAAGGTCAAATGCGCTTGAAAGTTTTTTCTGTAATAATTTCACAACTTCGTTATTTCTGAATATATTTTACTGATTTTTGTATTAATTTACAGAGAATTGAAAGTTTTATGCCGTCTCTACCTCAAATATCAAGATAATTTTAAACTTCAGAGTAAAAAAAAAAAAAATGTATTTACTGAAAAAAGCGCTCTGGAAAACCAATCATTAGAAATAATTGGGTTACGATAATCGAGATTTCCGTTTAGAAACGGCATAGAATTCTTCTATGTGCTTCAATTAGTGAAAGAATTAAGTAAATATCTACAATACCCTTCGAGAAATAAATTAATTACGTATAATGGGAATCTCTATACCTGTTTACAGCTACTGAACGGCCTTAATCTCAGATGATTAGTTAAAAAATTAAGCCATTCTTTTATCAAATTTCATTTCTGATAATAATTTTGTTAACAAATGATGTTTTTTCTCCATGTTTATCACATTCAATGATTCAAAATACAGAAAAAAAAGTAAATGAGCAAATACTAAATAGTTTTAAAAGTCTATAATTATTTTGCAATCAGTTGTAATATATTTAAATTATAACGTTATTTTATTAAATTACTTTGACATCACTTTATATAAATTGAATCTCATTTTTGTAGCTTATTTTGAAATAATCTGCTTTTTAAGTTATTACTGTGAGTATAAGCAAGACTTTCTGATTGTTTTTAATATTCATCTTTCCTTGTTATTAATTCACTAGTAAACAAATCTTTTCAATATTTCAATACAAATTAAATAAAATGTTCAGAAAATATCATTTTGATTTAAAAAATTCATTCTGTTAAATAAATTTTACTTCTAGATGATCAATAAATAATTGTTCATTTTTCCCCTTCCAGAAAATCCCCAGAAACCACAGATCCTGACGACGAGGAAATAACAAGCGAATCAGAAACAGAATCACCCGAACCAAACAAAGACCTACTCCCTAAAACTCCCCCTACAAAATCTCCGTTAAAAAAACGAATGAAACTCCCCGACTACGAAACTCACATTTCTTCTCAACACTCCAACTTCAAATCCTTCAGAGACGCAACAATACAAAAGTGGAGTAGTCGAACGAGAATATTATCTGGGAAACTTTCCAAAAATAATAAGTCTAACAGTAATAACTTTAGTGCTTTTGAACAGTCTACTTTAAAACAGATCGAGCAGATTTTACGTGACGAGGGGAGATTGGTTAAAAGAACACAGTTAAAGAGATCGGAGTATAAAGTTGTTGGCAAAAGTCAGGAGGAAGAGAAAATGGTGAGGAAAATGTGTGATCACATGAGATTTTTTTATAGTTTTCTTTCTTTTTGAAATTTCATTTGTGGAGTTTGCTACTTCATTAACTGATAAGTTTTCATTGAACTGAAAGCTCACCTACAATTAACACAAATTTATCTTACTGGATTATTAACTTTTTTAACGGTAAATTGTTTTTTCAAGGCAATGTTTTGTTACTAATTTTAACTTTAGAGAGAAACTATTTCAAATAGTGTTTCATCTGGAATTTTTTGGGGGCAGGGCGCATTCAGGTTACAGTGGGCACATTTTTACGCAAGTACAAATTGCCTGGGAACGTAAAATGATCGTATAAATGTTTCTTTGACATTTTTTAACATGTCTTCCTCAATTTTAGACCGATTTAAATGTTTTATACGCCATTGGAAAGATCTCGAGACCTTTAAAAGGATGTATATAACGACTATATTTTGATGGTATTTTTGGAAATAGACGGCATTGAAACCTGTGTGTGATTATTATAGCACAAGGGCGCCCTAAAAGTAGTGCAGGGCGCTGAGCCCTTCTGAAATGCTCTAGATGAGACACTAATTTCAAATTATCTGAATCCCCAATACAATCACAATCTCTTAACTAATTCTATTTTTTCTTCCGTTTCCATAGCAAAGTGATGATAATATTGAGAGTACAACTGAAACTTACGATAGTGAAATATTTGATGATGATGATTTCTACCATCATTTACTTAGAGAATTCATTGATAGGAAATCAGCTGATACAACTGACCCACAACAATTAGGAAGGTAACTATGGTTTCAATAATTATACCCCTCTCGCATACATAAGACCCAAATGTATTTAAGAAAAGTGACGATTTTGACAGGACAAAGTATTGTATACAATAGTAAACAACAGCAGTCCTTTTGTCCACCCTTTTGTTAGGGGATTAGAACTGTCAAAATGCGCTAAATACATTTGGGTCTTATGTTCGCGAGGCAGGTATAGTTGCTTTTAGGTAGAATTCAATGTTTATTGGTAAAAAGTATTCAGTCTTAGTATTTCCTGTTAAGAACCACTTTTTTCGGATAAGTTTTAAAACGAAACTTTTTTACCAGGATATTGTGATTTTTTCAAAAGGATGCTTCTGCAATTTTTCACATTTATCATTTATAAATGTGTATAAAAAATATCTGAACTTCCCTTTTGAAAATCACTTTCGGATAACTTTTCTCCTTCACCATAGCAGAGGGTAATTATATTTTATACACAACTGCATACTAACATAAGGTAGAGGGTGCTTCTTTCATTAAATTGCTTTAATGACGAGTATATGATTAAAAACTATCCTTGACAACCACCCATAATCTTGGCACTGAGAGAGAACTTGCAAAAGGAGTGATTATTGTTGGTGCCACAAAGTTGAAATACTGAGACACATTCTTTTAAAGTATCTTTAAAGATTTAGGTATAAGATAGTGTACTAAAACTTTGTTATAAGCAGACAATTGATAATGTTCACTTGCAGAAAGGGTAGTCGACATCACACTTTCTTATTTTGGATCACAGAAACTTGTAATTTTGAGTAAATTATATCTTAATGAATCTAAATAACTTCTGAAAATTTCTAACGATTTTGTCTAGCCTAGTTTTTTAGAAATTAATTTTTGTTTTTCGCTAAATTCTTATCTTATAACATGCTGGGGGACAAATCTCTCCCCCAGTATGTTATATCTCTCCCCCAGTATGTTATTTTTGCATCGAAATGCAAAAATTAATTTCTTGAAAACTACTAGACCAAAGCATTAGCAATTTTCAGATGTTAATTAGATTTATAAAAAGATTATTTATTCAAAATTACTAGTTTGTATGATGAAAAATAATTTTGATGACTTATTGGTGAACATTATCAATACAAAAACAATCATAACAAATTTGAGCTCAAGTGAGTAACCTAGTTCTTTTTGTGATTAAAAATATCTTTCAATTGAAGACTGCCATTAAAATATTCCTTCATTATATTATTTTTCAGAAAACTTCTAGAACTTCAAAAACTGCGTAGCAAATTGAAGAAGAAACGTGATGCTAAGTCTAGCAAAGGTCGTAAACTCCGTTACGACGTCCACCCAAAACTAATCAGTTTCATGGCTCCAATGTTTCCCAGTACCATGTCAGATACGGCTAGAAATGAACTATTCAGTTCACTTTTCCAAGGAACTGTTTCTAATGAGTGAAGATAATAATTGTAATTTGTTAAAGCATCATTTTATTTGAAATAAATGTTTTTCTATGTACAATATGTATTGTTTTTTGAAGTAGTGTCGTCAGGAGTGTTACCAGTTTGCCCATGGGGGTGTCATTGGCAAGGGGTTTTGAAGGTACGACATCACAACAGCGGATATCGACAACCTGCAGGAAAACGGAGAAAAATGTCGGAATTAATCAAAAGATTTTCATGTTTATACTTTCTGATTGTGAAGTTGGAAGTTTTTTTATCAGTTAAATCCAAATTTTACGATAACATTAAAATAAATAACATGGCTTCATACCGTCATTATTAATTTTATTATTTTAAAATATTGTCAGTAAATTTTTTTTTATAAAATTTGAGTTACTAATATTACGTAAATTTACACTTTATTGTAATTATTCATTTATTCTTCTACATGCCATAATTTCGCTCTGAAAAATAAAGGTATGTATTATTATTAGACACTTGAAGATCATAACTAATTTATAGATTATAGCAATGATTCTATTCACTACTTGAGCCCCACCTAACCTATAAGGTAGCAAAGCGCAGCAGCTGTATCTCACCTTAAACAATTGTCCAGAAACCTTACCTTTCTAGAGTATCCAAAACATTTCATAAAAATTCCAGAATTTTAAACCTATCAAACGTTATGTAACCAATTCCTAAATATTTGCCTTAAATACTGTTTTTGTAGAAGGAGATTTCATTTTTTTTAAGAAATATCACATTTGTAAGTCGTCAATTTATTATTTTTATTTTGTATCCAACTTACATGAAACTGCTGAGAATTTGTTTAGTATCATCGTTGACTCTTGAATTGGCAAAACTAATGCAAGAACAATACAAGGCAATCCAGGCACACCATTTCAGCTGAAAGATGAGTTCAAAAATTAAAATATGTTTGAGTTTTATTGATCTTGCTATGTAAAATGGATATAATTTTAACAGCAGTTTTATTTTTATTGTTTAATCTATGTTCTCTTAAATCATATTTTGATGTTTGATCTTAGGAAAGTTCTGAAACCGAGAATGTTCTTAATTCTAATAAACTTTAGTAAAATAAATGAATATTTTATTCAAGTGACACAATGGTCATATTGAAATACTGACGTATAAAAGCTTTCTATTTAAAAGTTCATTTCAGAGTAATAAAATTCCTGTAAAAATTATGCAATGAAAAGTCATTTTTTATTTTTTTTCTATCATTTTTGGTGCAAAAATTATCCCGCTACCATTTTTCGTTCCTTATGCGTTGCATAGGCCTATGAAATGAAAGTAACGTCGTTATAATCCAGTAAATATTTTTATATCGTTTTTTGACATAACCAAATATGTATAATAAATAAAGCAATTTATTTTATGGTTTTTAAAAAAAGAATGAATTGTTCATCACTAACCATTCGCTGGTAATAAGATCTGAAAGTTTTTTAGTGACGTCATTATCTTCAAATTTAGGAGGCTGTATCTAAAAAAAGGTTGGGCTCATTGCAACTGCTCTTTTTTTTTTTTAAATCATTAAAAAATATGAAGACTAATATTATAAACAAAACAGAAAAATAAGATTTTGACCTTTTGTGAACCTTTAATACTAATAAAGCGTGATCTTTGCTTGTGTCTCCTGTTCTAGAAAAGTGTAATGCTACTCGCGGGCACAATAAGAAACTTTTTAAACGCCAGTATTCAAAATCATCCAAGCTTTAAAGTTATTCCCCCAAGACAGCTGACTTGTGGTACCAGCTGAACAGTGATGCAGCAAACGGCAGTACCGTATCAGTGTTCAAGAGTCTGAGTCAAAAACTATTTTCAACCTTAGGAAATAGGATTATTTCTTAACTCCTGGAATATACTTTATAAACTTCATCACATTTTAAAATTCTGAATTACTGAAATTTAGAAATATGAACATTAACAATCAAAGTCGAGAAACAAGTACATTTAACATTAAACTGAAGGACGTATTTACAAAATCTTCTTTTTAAAATGGTTTAATGAATTTTAAGTTGTGTAAATGGAAACTGAAAACGTCTCTTGAACATCCTGGGTCTTTGAAGAATTATATTGTAACAAGTTTTGATGCATTGTTGTTTAAACTTACTCTCATCATGAGTCCACACATACTGAATATCATTCCTAATACATTCATATAATCAGGAGTTAAATCATCACCAGGTGTACCCTGGGAATTGCTAGCTGACTTATATCTGGAATAAAGAAAATGGAAATAATATAAAGAATTCAATTTAATTCAAAACTAACAAAAAGCATGATCATTTTGTGCATTATCTGGTAAAAATGCACTTTAGCGATTTTGAATTTTTGAGACCTTGACCTCCCAGACTGGAGATTGACCTATCTGAGGATGGAGATTGACCTATCTGAGAATTAGACCCAGGAACTTCCTATACTGTGCCAAATTAATTTGACGAGAATCTCGGCAGATCCTTGAAAATAACGTTTCTGCTTGAAATAGAAGTCTGATTTTTTTTATTGAAAAGTATGGGTGTTTTCTTACTATGTATTAAAATTTGAATTGCTTGCACGTGATAGTTTTATCACAGAACAATCGTAAAGACACACACTTCCACCAAGAAATGGTTTGGATGAGATTTTAATGGCAACCACTGTGAACTGATTAATGTTTTGTATGGTTGGTTTTGGAAAGTGAATGCAAATGGTTAGGAGATGCACCTACTATCATTTCCCACCCTTATAACGAAAGTAGGAATTATCCGAGGCGTGTTTCATAAGATTACTGTTTCTGAAGGTTTAAATGGCTCATCATGTGACGCTGTTTCGAGAAACAGCGGAACTGTATGTGACTAGCCACATACAGTATTGTGATATAGCGACATATTTTTTTTCTTTGTAGTTCATGTGTATGTTCTTATATATACAGGGCGGCCCAAAAAACAATCCCCCACTTTTTAAACGCCAATTTCTCGTGTCCTAGTGAAGATAGAGTCTTCAAATAAAAAGCACGATAAAGTTCATCCAATTCCTCATCGACTGACATATATTTTATAGGTATAGCTAAAACAACCTTTCTGCTATGGCATTT
>JAQIWE010004230.1:0-10984 GCA_034698565.1 Campodea plusiochaeta | reverse complement strand
TATATATTCCAAATAAAAGAGTTATATCTCGTATGAATTTTTTTGTAACAATAAAAGATTATTCAATTATTCTGATACGTGCTTTTAACATTTATTTATTTATTTTTCAACGAATTTAAAATATGTTTCCGTCTTTTCACAGATTTTTGGTGAAGTCGTTCTTGGTCTGTCCCAGGGATCAGTGAGTGAGTTACTTTCCAAACCAAAACCATGGCACATGCTGAGTATAAAAGGTAGAGAACCTTTCATACGGATGCAACTATGGCTCAATGATCCTCATAACGTTGAAAAATTACAGCAACTCAAAAACGAACGACGAGAAGCGAATAAACGACGTCGAACGACAACGAATGATAACAACAGCGACACGTCCTCGAACGACACTGCTGATTTTTACAACATGTCACCAAGTCCTGGAGGAAATGGTAGTACCAGCGGTCAGTCATCAGCGAAAAAACAACGCGTTCTGTTCTCTGAGGAGCAAAAAGAAGCGTTGCGTTTAGCGTTCGCGTTGGATCCGTATCCCAATATGGCGACAATCGAATTCTTAGCGCAAGAACTTAATCTCGCTGCGCGTACGATAACGAATTGGTTCCACAATCATCGTATGAGGTTGAAGCAACAAGTTCCAGCTCAACAATCCTCCATGGATACCATTGCCGGGTTAGCAGTTAACAGTCCGGCTGGTAGAGAAGGTGCATTTGATCCGGTCCAATTTCGATTACTGTTAAATCAACGATTAATCGAACTCCAGAAGGAGCAGCGACCTCAGCATCCTCTCGGTGCCCTCGCCGGAGCTTTACCGGGACAGATACCCTATCCGTTCTTCGGTTCGGCAGCATCCGGTGCGCTCGGTTTGATTAAAACTGAAACGATGAATTGTGGACTTGATTTAAGTATTAAACGTGAAATGGATTGCGATAACGAAAGCAACGCAAGCCTCAACGATTCGATCGAAGATTCGAATTTGTCGCCAGGAAGTTATCATGAACTTGATATGAAAGACGTTGATATTACGGATAATAACAACAAAAAAGATGACGTGGGGTTGAATAACAATAATAACACGAAAGTTAACGAGTTACCGACAGCTCCGAGAACGTCGAGGAGAAAACCAGCCGCTCCACAGTGGGTAAATCCAGAATGGCAGGATTCGGGAGACGAAAAAGAAAAGGAAGTAATTATTAACGGGGTTTGTGTAATGCAAACAACTGACTTTGACGTTAATAAGAAAGAAGAAACTGTTCATATCGAGCCGATGGAAGTCATGGACAATGATGACGCCGATAGTGACGCGGGAAGTATTCCTGCACCTTCGGAAAAACTAGAAAATAATCATAAAAGTGATTGTGAAGACGAAGATGAAGAAATGGACGATCGTGAAGCGTCGGACACTAAAGAAGTTGCAGCGGCGCCAGAGGTCGCATCACCTGCCGCGTCGAGCACGGATGACGACAAACAAGAAAGTGAAACGCGCCGAGAAACAATCGAAAAGTTAACGAAACAATTAGAAAAAGAAGATGATGAAAACTGGGAATTTTAATTTTTATTTACAAAAAATTCCAGTTATAAACCTATTCTGTGTGAAATAGTTAACCTATTGTGATCATTGTGTTATCAAATTGTTTCAAAATCCAAAAAAAGTTTCACATTGAAACGCTAGACATTTGCTGAAACTTGGACAACCATCGAACTGTTTTTTAATGTCGTTGTCTGATTTTGGTTATTAAGAGTGATATTTTCTTTACCCCACCCCCAAAGATATGCCCCCTATATCCCCGTGAAATTTTTTAAAACTGCCCGGTAAAAATTATCCGATTGTGAAAATTTAGTTATTGTTGTTGTAAAAATTCTCTATTACCTAGCTAAAATGTATAAAAATTGTTTTAGAAGCGATTTAACCCTTATTTAGTGTGATATATACAAAATACCACAGAAAATTTGTTGATTATAATTAGAACCAAAAAACCAAATTCGTACAACCAAACAAAATTATCCCGGACAATTTCTCATAACAAATTTATTTTGCCTAGTACCAAATATGTAAAAATCCAGACTGAAGTATATAGGGAATTATTGTAATTATTATTAATTTGTTAATTGTGTTTTTTGTATTTTGTAGTGTTTGAAGTTATATTCGTTTGTTTGGCCTACAATTTTTTTAAACGCCTTACAGTATTGTCTTAGCCGATCTCCAAATAATAATTTATCTGCAGAAATAATACTTTGATTTTTATACACACAGACAAACATATCTTAATCAAAGTACTATAATTTCGCGGATAAAAAACATGCATTTTGATTCGTTGAAGGGAATTTATATTTAATTTATATGGCCAGTTTAATTTCTTTTAAATAGTAGTTACTTCGGGTTTTCTTTTTCGCACAGTAACTGGTCTTATTTAATATAACTAGTCTTACAATATATTTCTCTAGTCTAATCTGAACAAAAAAAACATAGCAAACAATAAATTGTTATAATAAGAGGATAAATTATAAGAAATAAGTCCAGTTATAACACATTTTCCGTGGTACTATAGCTCAACGTTCAAATCTGTTATAATCAGTGGCATTATTCCACAATGTACTTTAGTTTTAATATTTCTTGCTCATTTTGCGTGCCAATAATTCATTATCTTGGGTAATATTGTATCAAAATAACATAATATTCAGTGCCTGCCTATATAATGTGGATATAATTTATTTCAAATCACATGATTTCTCGTAGAAAAATCCCTTTGTATCTGCCCTCAGATAAATATATAGACTTTTAATCCAGATTGTAGAAAAAGAATGATCATTGCGTCTGTTTTTTGAATTCACCGCTAAACATAAATTTTATGTACGTAGAAATTCATCTCTTCCAGTGATTGTAATTACTAAATATTTGTACAGAAGGCTATGTTTTTTTATATATAAAATATATATAATTATATATAAATAGCTTTCGTATTCTGAAGACAAAAGTCACAGCACATGATACAACAAGAATTAGAATAAGCCTTTATGAGTTTTTGAATCCACAGAAATCTTTATTTTTCAACAGATATGCCGCAACTACCTTTATATATTATATAACACAAGTTATTTACAGATTATACGATTTTTTATATATCAGAATAACTACAGATTCCGTTATACAAACATAGCACATGTAAAATTTGCGCAACATATATCAGGAACTGAACTTAAATACCTCTCAACAATAGATTTTAATAATATAATATAGACCGTAGTTTATATAATAGTTTCACGTTTAAAATATTATGCATCCATAATAGTAAGCTCCTATTAATTCCGTATAATAACATGTATATAACACATTTCACAGCCTTAACAGTAAAACGCAAATTTTACATGTGCAAACAATCACACAAATGTTCAACAATAGGCTGTCAATGTATGTCAACATAAATTGATGATTTTTTTGCCAAACAATTTATGCTGAAATACCTTCACTTCAACATTTTATTTTGGTTTTAAAAACTCTGGACTAATTTTTGGCAAATGTAATGTCACAGGCGAAATAGTTTCAATTAATTTATTATTATATTGTATCAAGAAAACAAATGTATTGTACCAAAAAATTTCAAAAATTTGCAAAACCAAAAAGTTATAAATGTTTTACTCTTCAAGCTCTTAATCGATGTAAAACTGTGGGTGTTATCAATTAATTACCTGGTTATCATAGGTCTATGTTGCTATAAAATGATTATATAAAATATTTAAAAAAAAATCATTATTATTATTATTAATTATTATTACAAAAATCCCAAAATGTTTCACAAATTTACTGCACAATTCTTATATCTTGCACTTTTTATTGTAATTTTTGGCCCTTTTTAACCTGTTTCCCTCCAACCCAACTTTTTACCCTATTTGATTTTTTTTTCGTTTTGTTTTTGTAAGAAAAATTGAAGATATTCAGTGCTAGAAAGTTTCCGATGCTCTAGGCAAACCCGTTTGCAATTTTATTGTATTTTACATAAAATAGGTTATTACCTGTATTGACTTCCAAATCGTAAATAAAACATTATTATTGTGATGAAATGAAATCTTTGTTTTCTTTTATGTGGGGGACAATTTGAAATAGTGTGTTAGTAGATTTTTTTTAATGTCGATATATTAACTACACTGAATGCAATGGATGTTAAGAAGATTCAGGTCCTGAGTTATGACATGGGAAAGAAATCCATATTCAATGTTAAGTGAACAGACCCATGGGTATAGACTCGATTGAACCTTGGTTACAATCACCTCGTCTAGAATTGTTTCCTGTATTTGAAGAGAAAAAGTTAAAGTCTATATTAAATCAGATGTGGAAAAATAACAATACATGAATAAAAATCTAATCAGTAAGGAAGTTAAAAATATATGAAATCAGCAAAACAGTTTAGTATATAGCTATTATATTTCAAACAAGATGTAATAAAAGTACATTCGGTATTTATATTGATAAATATATTTGGAATAGCCTGTCATTTATAACTCGTCTCGCGCTATCAATAGGTCATGGGCGCTATCGAAGATGAGAAAGGCTGAAAATTAATAGTCTCAGTGACCAACACTATCACTAATGGGTATAATAATTATATATAAAGGAAATCAATTTTTGTCTTGATTTACTTACAGAGTTGAGCAGAAATCAATTCTTTTAAGGTACATTCTCGTAAAAAGGATAATCATTATTAACTTTTTCCGAAGCAATTAGTATAAGGTAGTTACTTTTGTTAATATACAGTAGTTTATCGTTTTGGAAACATCCCAATTAACCATGAGCTAATATGGAAACGTAAATCTCGCGTCATGTCTTAGTAGAAAGGAACATTTCTAACCCAATATTGTCAGCAGTATTCTCAGAAATTATAATACAACAATCTGAAAAAAACTATGCACTCAATACAATCGTCGGCTAAAAAGTAATGCACACCACCTCATAAAATTTGATCCACGGTAGCTAGAATAGTCACTTTGTTATCTTGCTATAAACATTCCAAATTTCTTTGATATCACCTAGGGAGTTTATAGTTCCTTGATTAAAACTAAGTAAGCCACAATTTTCAAATTTTATAAACTGAGTTTTAAACCATCAAGCGAGAAGTTCTCGTAACTAATGTCAATGTGATTTTGAAATAATAACGATATGCTGAAGACTTCATATAGGTGGAAATCGTTGAAGTTGATTGTCAGTTTTCACAGTCAAATAAAATACAATTAAGAAAAAAATGAAATAATAATAATAATAATAATTCATCAGTGATAAGGCTACATACGCTTCACCTAATACTGTGAGCATGAAGATCATTATTCGTAATGCCATTTCAAGATTAAGACACTGTTAATTTTTTAATTTGCTTCAGACGACTTACTTTAAGGGTAAAAAAATAGTTATTGGTGCTGGGACTAAGGCGCGTTTGACAAGACTGACAGTAAGCGTAGTACTTTGGCCTGAAATTAAATCACTTATTAATCGATTGACACCGTGAGAAAACATAATAAATGTTAGTGGAAATATGAATATTTTAAAGGACATATTCCAAAAAATGAAAATGGTCTTTTTCTAGATACCTATACGTGTACTTTCCAACACTTTTAGTTTCCATGCAAAATATTCAAAAATTATGATGGAGTGTATGTGCATTATTTATCAGCTGATCCTCGTATTATTATTGCAGCATAAATATGTGATGAATAGTGAAAAAAAATCGACAATAGAAAACTATCCCTTTGAGAAAATTATTATAGTTTCTATGATGTAAAAAAGATGTGTTTTAATTTCATGCAACTATGTGTATCGGTGAGTATTACGATTTATGAATAATGATGAAGGAGTAAAAAAAATAACTGTGTGAGTCAGAAAAAATGTCCGGCCTAATTCCTGCTCAAGCGAAGTAAATTTTCGGTGTCAAAAAATCCATTCTATAATCAACTTTCTATTTATCTAATCATGAACTATTTTCTCTAAAATTGAGAATACTCTGCTTAAAAATAAAATCGACCTCTTGTATCGGACCTTTATAGTAGCCTACTGAGATTAATTTACTATTACATGGAGTAATTTTAAAATATTATTACTATTGTTATTTAAAAAAAGGCTTAAGCAGTTTAATTATGTTGAACTGACGACGTGAGTATACATTTTTTTTTTTTCATTTTCAACCCTCAACATTACTTAACGGCAATGACTGTTTACCTGCTATCTGCAAACTTACAGTGCCACATAGGTTGCCTACCTACGCAGGTTACACTGAGAATATTATATTTTTGGAAACGGGAAGTAAATAAACGTAAAAATAAGCTATATCAGGGAGAAGTTTATAGATGGATAAGGTATTTTTAAGAAAGTATCGAGTAAAAGATAAAGATACTTTTTCAAAATAAGTATCGAAATACCTTTTACGAATATCTCGATACTACGACAGTACTAACCTGCAAAGGTATATCAAAAGTTACTTAAACGGCGTGATTTTTTTCAATGGGAGGTTCCGGTTTCCTATACACGTGTCCCGTTTCACTTTCTCTGTTCTCTATTGTACTCGATATCTCAAGGAACCTTCCGCTGAAAAATTATGGGCCTGTGATGTTGATATGTTAGGAATATTATCTGCAGAATACAGGAGCATTACAGAAGTTCCATCCCGATCACACGTATCTAATTTTTTTTTTCTGATAGATTAATTTTCGTCCCATCTAAGGTCTGCCCCCGCCCGACCTCCCATATACTAGAGACCAGCATGGGCCTTAAATTTTGAGCCCCTTCCTAGCCGTGATGGGACTCCCATCATGGGAGTGCATGTAAAACGCATCATTTTATTAAAATATAGCAGTCTAATTATTTATATACATTTAAAAAATATAATTATGTTAAATATATTAATATAATATATATATATTATATATTAATATATTATATAACCTTCTTCCATTGTTGTACTGTTGTATTCCGTGATGTTCTCAAATTTCGTGATGTTCTCATTTTCGCGCTAAGCAGCTTGATTTGATGTTCCAAAGGGAGAGAATTATTTTTAGATGTCGTGATCAGCTGTACAAAAAAAGGCGCGCGTGGAAAACATAAAACCAGGGTTGTTTCAGTTTTTGAAGTATTTAGGTGAGATTTATATTTTACTGTCTGTTTTATAAAAGTAGATATTTCATTCAGAAGACAACATACTATAGTTTATAAAAATAATATCAAATTGAATCTGATTTTCAGTTTTGATGGGGAGAACCTTGTCTCCTTTGAAGACCTTTGATAGTTTGTCATTTGTTGCTATCAAAATCACACCACTAAATGACCAAACTGAAAATGGCTTGTGATTAGTCTCAAATGAGACAAGGGAGAACCTTCTCTGAATCTCAGGTTGCCTGCTTTTAAACCCTTTTGCCGCCTTTAACATTTGATAAAATTAATTCTTTCGATTTTGAAAAACTATAATTTAGACCTGAAGCAAAGTAATAATATTTATAAATGTAAAAAAATATCGAAAATTAGTAATAGCCTACTACATAAAATTTATTAAAAATTTAAAATAAATTATGTCGGAAAACCATATAGGCTAGGCTATAACAAGAATATAAATTAGCCTTTACTGTGGAGGTCAAAAACATGAAATTCTCATGGGGAAATGGAGAAAAATGGCTCAAGGAAATAATCATTAATAAATTTTCAAAATAGGCCTACATTTATTAACTGAAAGTTCAGGTTGCTGTAAAGTTAGCAAGTCTGAGGACAGTGTTGCCAAGCTTCTTTTGTATAATGATATTAATAATTTATATTTATTTAGAAGTTACTGAAATTACTATTGTTAATGAAAATCTATAAACTAAAAGAAAATTGTTCCAGAATCCTAAACTAGAGAAAAGAAATCAACTGTTGATAGTGATTATTTTTTAAGATGTTGCAACACTGCATTTTGGAAAACAGTGACTTTGGTAACTTTGCAGTTAAATTTTTGAATTAGGTAAGAATAGTAAAAAATGTTTTGCATCCCAGATTTATGAAAAAAAAAACTGAAGTTTCCATTTCAAGGATTTTGTTGAATTTTTAGCAAATTACTTGAACTATCAGAATTTTTATTCTTTTTCAATAAGGATTAGCCTACACTATTTTGACCTTCACAGTAAAAGCTAATTCAGTAATAGGCCTAAACTTAAGACTTAATATATTGTTCTGGGAACCTGGAATTCCTGATGTTACAATAACATCAATTTGTTTTCAGAAGAAATCTTAAAACTTTGCAATTGTCAATGATAAATAATGCTCAGAGCAGATTTCTTTTATCGAACAAAAGAAAGAGTTTTTCCTGCATATTGGAACAGTTTACACTGACCTAGGTTTCGAAGTTCAATAGGACTTCATCATCAGAGTGGAAAAAGAAGAAGAAACAAAAGAAAAACCAACAATAATTAACAAAATATAACAACAATGGAATAACAATTAACAAAACAGCAGTTGTTATGTTTTGTTATTTATTGTTGATTTTTCTTTTGTTTCTTCTTCTTTTTCCCACCCTGATGATGAAGGCCTTATAAACTTCGAAACCTAGGTAAGTGTAAACTGTTCCAATATGCAGGGAAAACCCCTTCTTTCTTTCGATAATTATAAGAAAACTTACAGTCAATTGTATTTAATTCATTTCTTCTTTATGGAAGAGTTATCAACGTAGTTTAATTTTATCTTATGAATGTTAATTTTTCAATACAAGTACTGTCCCACCTTTTTTGAATGTGTTTTAACTATTTGGAGTTAGAATCAAAAGCCATGGTGTGATAGAAATCTTCAATGTCATTTATTAGTTAAATATAGGCTATTGTTGTTGCGCTTACAAAATCTCGTATATAAAATTTTGTCAGAATTTTGCAAAACCTTGTATCTGCACTTAAGAACATTTAGAGAAAATGAAGAAAACTAGGCTTTTTTCATGTGTTCAAATGGTTAAAGCAGTGTTTTTGTCACAACATGCACAATTGGTGTGACACATCGTTCCACATTTTATGAAACTTATGGAGTGACGAGTTTTTGCGTCTTGTGTGAAAAAAAGATACATGGTTTTGTAAGCTCAATGATGATATAACCATTAGAATTTACAAGCATTCATTGACTTTTTTTTAGCATGATAATAAAAATAATTCTTATACAATCCCATGATATTTAATTACTTATCCATACAATCACTATACATGTAATTACCATTTATTTCTACCCCCCCATCATCTAGAATTCCTGGTGAAACAACAGATGAGTTAGTTCATTATGATTCATCACAATCTCGTCATATAGCAGTGTTGGCTGGTGGTATATATTATCGTGTTGATGTATATGATGCCAGAAATCAACTTTTGACTCCAACTACATTAGAAAAACAACTTGGATTTATTTGGAATGATGCAGTCAATAATAAAGGTATGGTTATACGAAATTTAGTATGTGATTACACTAAGACATGTTATTGTAGAATTAGTTGATTTTTCTTTAGGTCTTATTAATAGATCTGCAATATATGTTAAAAATGGCATTAATTATTTTGACCACAAAGTTTTATGTTATGAATATGGACATGTATCAAACAATATCTATGTTTTTTTTCCTGAATGAACTAATTTTTCAACTGGATTTTTAAAGAACTGATGTTTTATTTACTCTCATGTTCACAAATATTTAAATTATAATCTTTCATGAGTTGTTAGTCTTTAGCAACCCTGCTAAAGACTGCTATAATTTGTGCAGTGTAGTATAACAATTTAATTTCTTTTGTAGGATCTGTATCTGAAGAGAGTAAATTACTTCCTTCATGTACTTCATTACCAAGGGCTAAATGGTGTAAGATAAGGAAACAATTACTAAATAATCCTATGAATAAGGAAACATTAGAAACTGTGGAAAAAGCCATATTTGTGGTAAGACACTGTTTCAAATATTGATTTATAGACTAGTTATGTATATATAATAATGAAACATCAGTTAGCGCTGTAAATCTATTTAAACAGTGTACTTAAAAAGTAAACAAGTTTTTACGTGAAAGTTTAGCTAATTTTTGTACATTTAAAGTACATAATTCTTTCTCTTTTGTTGTTCCAGCAAGAAAAGTTCTTCTCTAATGATTATTTTTTGCATTCAATGTGCTGTATGTGCTTTATAATTCTAGGTCATAAGCAATATGTTGTAATTTTTTAATAAAATTAATTGACTTAATATTTTCAAGTTACTGAAATGCCATTTGTTTTTTAAATTTTGAAGCAGTTACAATAATTTTAGTAAAATACATAGCTTCAGGTTTATGTTCATAGTGTATTATTTTACACTCGATAGATTTCTATCATATGTTTTTAACTTTTCATGTGTTCAGTTTAATTTTAAAAGTTTACAGCCATCCATTATATTTTACACTGTAACTTATTTATTTCAGGTTGTATTAGCTTCTACAAACCCTGAAAGTTTATCAGACAGAGCAAAGTTTCTTTTACATGGTGATGGTAAGAGTTTATGGTGTGATAAAAGTATTAATATTGTTGTATTTCCTGATGGTGGGTGTGGTCTTTGTTTAGAACATACTATGGCTGATGCACCTGCTATGGCTCATTTATGGGAACATGCCATGACTAAAGAGTAAGTACAGAGTAGTATTGTGTGATATAGGTGCACAAATTGATTTGTTTCGATTTCACATTTTATATTATACTTTATCATTTTTGAGCAAAACATTTGATGAGTTTTCATTCTAAAAATCTGCTTTATGTTCATTCAATCGTGAAATTTCTCTTCTTCCTCCTACTGAGTACACTTTCACACATGTTATATCCTGAGAATGGGTAGATTTACATTTTGTTTTTCAGGAATCATTTTTAGAAACTGCTAAAAAGATGAGCAGCACAACTATAGTTTTGATTATATAGGACCTTTAATTTTTTTTTGTATGGCTGGGGACAACAGGAGGACATTATAAAATGACTCCTAGAGGTCCATAGCCATTGACCAGAAGGTCAT
>JAQIWE010004229.1:0-10986 GCA_034698565.1 Campodea plusiochaeta | reverse complement strand
CGGGTGTCGCATGGTGGCGCAAAAGTAAGTTTTCGAACTTTTTTTAGAATTCAGCAGTCTTTTCTCCCTCGTCTTTGGACTAGGACTATAACTAAGAATTTACAGGGACTGTGAAATAACTCATAAGTATTCAGAATTTATCAAAATTTCTTCTTTATATAAAAAAAACCTTATCATATTATGACTCGTATCGAACTTCTTTAATTTATTTCAATATATATTTTGATCTATTTATTCGAAAATATAGGTAACGATAGCAGTGAGAAAAGTGTAAAATACCGTTCCCATCGACCCGGGATGATAGTAAAGTAAACCCTTTTAGCTTTGTTTATAACTAATTTTTCTTAGAAATATATCAACATTTTTATCAACAAATCTCCTACGTTCAAAAGTGGAGCACCTCCTCTTTCACAATCATTTTCATTGAAATGTATGCGGTATATGCAGTGTGGCTATATACAGTGCACATCCAATACCGATGTGTGGTCAAAACCCGTGCACAGACGACGTGTGTTTTGCTCAGAGTTTTTTTGGAAATTCAAAAGGTATTTTGGTTAGAAATCCTGTAGAGTAAGCTGTAATTAAACAGTTAAAAGACAAGCACAAGGGTGAACTTTAGTATCTTAGCAGTGTCATTTCTCGATAATTGTAAGAGGTATTGAAATGACATTGGACATGTACAATATTTGTAAGGTGCTGATGATGAAATGCTATAAGCCTTATTCATGACTTGCACTGTGGTCTGCTAAAAATTAGACCTATTTTTGAAGCTGGAGATCTGAAATTTCAATATGTTAAACTTCATTCTGATATAAGACACTTCTGAAAATTTCAGACTCATAAGTGTCTTAGTTTTTGCAGGACGATTTATTGAAAATGACGTTTTTCCTATCTTATAACACAGGCGGTGAAAACTTTTTCACCGCCTGTGTTAAAGGATTAGACCCAGGAAATTCCTATAGCCTACTGTGCCAAATTAATTTGACAAAAATCTCGGCAGATCCTTGAAAATCCATTTCTCTTTGAGATAGAAGTCTGATTTTTTTTTGATTGAAAAGTATGGGTGTTTTCTTACTTTGTATTAAAATTTGAATTGTTTGCAAACAATCGCAAAGACACACACTTCCACCAAGACTTGGATGAGATTTTAATGGCAGCCACTGTGAACTGATTTTGTTTTGTATGGTTGGAAAATGACTGCAAATGGTTAGGAGATGCACCTACGACCATTTCCTGCCCCTATACGAAAGTAGGATATATCCGAGGCGTGTTTCATAAGATTACTGTTTCTGAAGGTTTAAATGGCTCATCATGTGACTATTAAAGAATAGGGAAAACGTCATTTTGAAAAAATCACTGCGCAAAAACTAAGATACTGAGCGATCTGAAATTTTCAGGAGTGTTTTATATCGAATTGAAGTTCAGCATACTAAAATATCAGATCTCTTAACTTCATAAATCATGATTTTAGTTCTTCTATGACGTCACTCACAAGTTATTAATTTAACAAGATTAAGATATTCAAAATCAGTTATCTCAGCAGTGCCTTTTTCTCTGGAAGTATGAGAGCTTTTTGCTTGGTATGTTACCCTTGCCTGGTGATTATAATTATAGGAGGCATGGGAGCGAAGTGACCAAGACGTCCGCCGCCAGAGTGGCCCCGAGCTTGCTGGGGGTCACGACGCTAGCGTTGTGCTGAAGGTAACGCCGTGAGCAGTCGAAACATATTTGAGGCATTGTTTACACTGCTGTGTTCACACTTATTATATGTTGCAACAGTGTATTAGTCAGGTTTTTATTATTGATACATTATCAGTCATTATACATCAATGTTTTAAAAAAGTTTCTGAGTTTGGGTGCCAAAATGGCAACAAACATGATTTCTTGGTTGCCAAATCTCCTTGGTTGCCATTTTTCCTACAGTAAAATTATGTAAAACACTACGTGTGGAAAAAGTCCTTTTTTTTCATAGTAGTAGGCCTATATAAATATAATAGACTTTAAGAAATTCTTAAAAAATTATATCAATTTTGTTTTTATTCCGAGTTCTCCAATTATTGCAGAAAATTCCCTCTTTGAAACTGAAAATCCCCCTCTAAATAAAATCTAGAGGGGAATTCCCTCTCAAATAAAATTCCTTAGTGTGATCCCTGAGTCACGCACATTTTAAAATGATCAACAGAGCCTGCGAGAACTATCTTTTCACAATGAGCTCCATAGAGGTACCACACGAATAGCGAAACTGGTTTGAGTAGCTGAGGAATTCACACATCTTTTGAAAAGTTTTTTCAAATGGCATTTTGACCCACTCCTAGGCTTTGTGTGGTTTGACATGACCCATGCGACATGCCAAACCCAGCAAAGCATAGGAGAGGGTCAACATGTAACAACGAGTAGCTTTATAAATGGATTTTATGAAATGACCATTTGGTAACGGAACTCTTGACTGTATGATTTTGTATACCAGGGTAATTAGATCTATATCTCAGCAGTGCCTGTTTTCTCAGTAATGCAAAAATATATAGCACTGAAAATGCACAAGTTTGTTTATTGACTCAGAGGTGCCGATAATGATTCAGCTCTTAATAAAAATTTCTGAAATTCATAATATTTCCGTTGAGCAAAAGTTGTTTGCAGTTTGGCAGTGTACACAACGCCTCACGTTTTCATGTATGCCTAGTTTGGCACATTCTCTTCAGAAGACGACAAGTAGACCAGCAGCTGTCTCTCCTCGCAGAGACTGCAATGTGAAACTTATATAGGCCTAGAGGTTAGATTAGTTCGATGCCAACCTCTTGAGAGTTAAATATTCAGTGGTCAGATTTTTTTTTAATTTTCAAGTTAATTTTAAAGTGAAGATTAGTCTAGTATCATAAGCCGAAGTCCTCGTTGCATTCATGATTCCTACATTTTCCAGTTCTCTTGAAGACACAGGAACTGTCTTCATTTTACTTTCACTTTTGGGGTAGCCATAGGCCCTAAGAGATATTCAAAACTGTGAAGAAAAAGTATTTTTGTTTAGACTACGAGTGGAACATAGTTAATTTGAAATTAACATTTGTGATTTCCCCTTTCAGTTGGGAATGTGTGAGTAATCTTGGAACTTCAAACTAACTCACAAAACAATGGCAAAGTCTCAGACGTCCATCTTAAACTTCAACATTGGTGTGTTGGGTCACATAGACAGTGGTAAAACCTCCCTGGCAAAAGCATTGAGTACAGTGGGATCTACAGCATGTTATGATAAAAGCCCACAGTCCAAAGATAGAGGAATTACTATTGATTTAGGATTCAGTTCATTCATAATGGATTTACCAGATCATATGGCTGATTTGAATTATGAAAAGTTACAGATTACATTAGTGGATTGTCCAGGACATGCATCACTTATTAAAACTATCATTGGAGGTGAGAGAACACACATAGAAACATAGGATACTGTAGAGAAACCTTTGAAAATTGCAGTAAAATAATTGACTACTTTCGGAATTGAAGATAAGGAAGCAGTAACTAGGGCTTGCAATACCGATATTTCGGTATTCAAATATCGCAATACCGGGATACCGTTTTTAAGGAAAATTTAGAATACGTCAATACGTATTTTAAAAGCAAATTGAGAAAAAAAAAGGAAAACTCCAATAAATAAGCATATCCGAAGGCCTTTTTAAAGTTTAAAATGTTGGTATGTTCCAGTGTGCAAAATAAGCGGTATTGCGATATAAACGAAAAAAATGCATCACAGTTTTACGATACAAAATTTTTATTTCGTCCCGATATTTTTCACTATAAATCGCTAGGCTTATCTATAAGTCCGATAATGAACTATAATATCTCGTAATTTACGTAAGAAGACGAATTCAGATAGGTATAATATAACGGGTATAATTTATTATTTGCAATCGTGCGTTGTTATATATTCGCCATGAATGAGATGTATAGGTGTTTGTAGTCTTTGTACCATAACAATATTCAGAAAGAGATGATTTTATCTATGTAAATTATTGCGGTATGAGTTTAATATTTCCAAGTGTACTGTAGCATTATTTCGGGACCATAATTTGGCAGCATTTATTAACGTTGTCACAAATATTAAGCTACAGCGCAAGAATTGTTTATTTCACAGATCTGTTTTTGACATCTCTGGAATTGCAAGAAAGAGACGATTTCATAGGTGTTTAACATTGTGATGTTATCTAAAAAGCAATTTTCTCTTTAAAAAGTTGTGAAACCATTTATCTCTTTTAGGATTTTTTTTATTTGCTACACAAAATTTGTAAACTGCTACGCAAAGTGATATTTGAGTAGCAGAGTTCTTCTCAAAACACTTTTCTTATTTTGCACCTTGGTATCTTCACTTTTCAACCTTTACACTGGGGCTATTTAATTATGTGATAAAAAGTAGGCCTACTTATAAACTTTCTAATTTTTAAAATCAAAAAATTTATGTGTATGTTTAAGAGAAAATTGAATAATAAGTGATTAAAAAGAAAGAAAAAAGAGACATTTCTAATACCGAAATATTGGTATTTTGATGGTACTAATAGGCCTACCACTATTTTTGCCTGAATGCCTTGCCTTTTTTTGCCTGAATGCCTTGCCTATTTTTGCCTGAATGCCTTTATTTCGGGATACCAGTATCCCAGGATTGCAGGCCTTTACAGTAACAAACAGATGCATTTTTTTAAATTGTTGAAATTACAAGTTTCAAGTTATGAAACTAAAAAAAAAAATTATGCAGAAAATTCATGGAAGGTTAGTAAAAATTAAGAAAATTCATTCAATTCTTTAGTTTTTCTCTTTTTTTGTTATTTAATTTTTTTTAATGTCAGCAAAAGAAAAACCCTGTCCAAGGTACTTTAAAAATCATCCACAGTGGATAGTTCAGGAATGTATATTTTTTATAATAAATACATGTACCAGTTACGTACATTTGAAAGATGACTTTATAGGTTGATTTATTTTGAATTAGGGTCTAAGTGTTTTTTCAATAGAGGTAGGCCTAGTTAAGTTTTTTGTCTTGTAATGAGTTAAAATAATAATAATGCAACAAAAAAATTAATGAATGAAAAATTGTTGATCATTTAAGAGCGCAGAATATGTAGCTTATTGACTGTTGTCTTAGAATTATAGAAGTACCGTACTACAGTATAGAAGAGCTAACATGTGCCATGAAAGTACAGAGTTGGTTCTAATGTTTGGGAAACAAGTTCATACTCATTATTCCTTTCAAATATTCCCCATAGGTGCTCAAATAATTGATTTGATGTTATTAGTGATTGACGTAACGAAAGGTATGCAAACACAGACAGCTGAATGTTTAGTGATAGGTGAAATAACATGTGATCAGATGGTTGTAGTCATTAATAAAGTTGATCTTATAGAGCCAAGCAAAAGAAATGCTGCCATTGAGAAGGTGAGACTTGTAGAAGGAAGTGGAGAAATATTTATTTTGGAGGAAGAGTGGTATATTCCAAATTAAAAAGATATAAATTTTTCTTTCACATTCTTTTTCAAATCTCTTGAGCTTTAAATTTTATTGTTCATTTGTAAAGTTTGGTTACAGTATTGTACCGGGTATCTCTTCTAAAATAAGGAATGTTAAAATCCGTTCAATCGTAAACTAAGCATGTTAATTTACACACCAAAAATTGCAGAATTTTTTTTATATCTTAATACCCGTACTAATATTTATTTTTCAGTAATTCTATTCTTTTGATAAATGTTCTTTTAACCTTATCAGCAATTTTATTTTTATTTTTAATTGTATTTTTAAAATTAGCCTTTATTAAAGTTTAATATAAGATCCAAAAACAATGTTTCCTTACATACTGTTATGCAAGTGGGTAAGGCAGCATAGGAATATGTAAGCAGACAATCAAAAACTAAATAGGTAGGCCTAGCATATTTTTCGGTATAAATCATCAATAAGCAAAACTGTGGAAAGTGAGATAATTAGCTAATTTGTACCTTCATTGCTTTCCATTAGATGAGTAAACGAATGAAATTGACGTTACAGAACACAAAGTTTAAAGATGCACCTATTGTAGCTGTTGCTGCTAAACCAGGAGGACCTGATACTAAAGATAGCCCAACTGGTAAGAGAACAATTAAATTATCAACATTTCGTCGGTCCAGAACCATACGTGACACTTTTGTCATCTCGAGAAAACCTCACTTCAAAATTTGATAGACCAATTTTCTGAAACTAAAGATTTTTTTGGTAAAACCAATACTACTTAAAAAAGCTATTGTTGTAATAATATAATTATGTAAAAAAGTAGGTTTTCATTTATTGGTGCTTGAAAATTTTAATTCAAATTTTTCGCTATAATTATTTCAGGTAGTATTAGGGGTACGAATATGAGAATAATACCATTGGAAAGTTGCTATAGAACAAAATGGAACAGACCATAACTTCATTTTGGAGATGTTTTTCTCTACATCACCTGGCTGGGGTGGTAGATACAATCATGTACATAGAACAATGTGGCACTCGAAACTCCAATTTTTTAAAAATGTTACATAGCCTAGAACAGTATGGTTCTGGACCGACGATTTTACAAACTTTTTATTAACAAATAAAAGTAGAAAACAATTCTTATGAAAAGAGAGTTCCATGATTATACTCTCCTGTTTGATATGATTCAATTCTTATGAAAAGATGTGTCATATTTGTGCATGATTCATTCTATATTTGCTGATATTGAAAGAATAGCCTATACACCCTTCTCACAAACATAAGATCTGTTTCACAGTTCTAATACCCTAACAAAAGAATTACCGTTGTTTAATATTGTATACAAAACTTTCTCCTGTCAAAATCGTCTCTTTTCCAAAATAGATATGGTTGTTATGTTTGCAATCGGAGCTTAATATGAATTAAGAAATAATAAGAATCATATTTACATTTAGTTGAGAATGGTTTAAAAACAAAATGACTTTTGGTAAAGGTAAGACGATTCAAAAAAAGTTTAGGGAGTATATCCTTAACTACAAAGTGAGCGTCATTTTGGATCAGAATAGTTTTTTCTATCTGTTATAAATTAAAGTATAATACCAAGTTTCAATGAAACCTTAAAAATTATTTGCTCTCAACTGATCAAGTTACGAATTGAATGAAAACGGAAACAATTATTTGTCCACAACTGATTATGCTTCGAAGAACGACAAATATTCATGAAAAGATAAAAAATAGTATTAATATTTACTAGGACTACATGTTAATTTAACTGATATTACTGACCCTAATGTTTACTCCTTGGATGTTTCACGTTTGTTACTAAAGATCTTCATGGTTATATGGTTATACATAAATTATTTTAATCATTGTTATTTCTTTCCTCAGGTATTGAAGATGTGTTATCCACATTAAAGAAGCATGCTTATGTTCCAAAGAGAGCTTCTGTTGGTCCATTCTTGTATGCTGTTGATCACTGTTTCAGTATTAAAGGTCAAGGAACTGTTATGACAGGAACTGTACTACAAGGAGAAGTCAATATTGGAGATGTAAGGAATTTCATTTAAATGTTTTTGTAAAGAAGATTTAATGTTAAGAATGGTTTGCATAACATTTTCACAAATACAGTGTTTTGTGACAGTCTTTTCACTCTTGTAAATACTTTATTTTGCAGACTAGTAATTGAGTTAAAGTACTGGAAATAACTAAGGATGACTGATAAATTAAATGAATTTGAACCAAATTTCAACAAATTTTTTCCTGAAACCTTTATGGTATTCTTAAAACTTGGCTGTAAATCATGCATTTCAATTACACCTTGAATGTTTCAGTCTGATCAATTTGAAATCATGCAAAACTGAACATTAATGTAAAGATTATCTTGGTATATAGTGCAAGTTATTTGTTGTTATTTTTAAAATTACATACAGGCTATTCAACTTAATTTTTGTCACATTTTCTTTTTGCACAGTTCATTTTTAACATCTTTCAGAGCATATAAGTTATTTCATAGACATTTTAAATTTACATAATATTTTCCTCTTCATATTTCTAGAATGTTGAGATATCTTCACTGAAGGAAAGTCGTAAAGTTAAATCCATGCAAATGTTTCATCAGCCAGTACAGAATGCAAAGCAAGGTGATAGAGTAGGAATATGTGTCACACAGTTTGATCCCAAGCAATTAGAACGGGGATTAGTATGTACTCCTGGGTATGTCAGACTGGTCTATGCTGCTATTGTGGAAGTCAACAAAATAGCTTACTATAAGGTAGGTCTAATTAAGTAATATTGAGCAGAGTAATTATATCTCTTGAAATTTTGCTCATTTCAGCTGAGACTCATAATTTTATTGCACCTACTATAAATCACATTTTCAACGATTATACATTATTATGTTATTCGGGAACTGGTTGTTTAAAATAATAGTTGCTTCTTTTTGAAATTTTTTAGACTTTTGTTTGTTTTATATTCTTGCAGATGATTGCGTTATTTTGTTCATAGAATTCTATATTTGCATAGTGTTTCTCATAACTTACTAATTATGTTGAATCATGTAATGTTATTCACAGTTCAAAAGGCTTTGGTAAGAGTTGTGAAATTTTTTTGGAAAAGTTCTACTCTGTAATTTAAGTAACTGAAATTGAAATGGAAGAGAGGTTGCAGCTTGGAAATATTCAGAAGATTAATGCTGATGGTTTTTGCTCTCGTAAATAATTATTATTGTTATGGTGATGCCTATTAATAGTATTAATAATGCAATTAATTTTAACTTAATATTATGTTATGTTTGTTACATAGTTTAAAGTGCTTGTGATCTCAAATAAATTTTATTGTCTTTCTCTGTTCAATATAAGAATCAGATTGTGTTTTTCCTATAATTTTGGAAAGTTTTATTCAAAGATAGTTTTATTGTAACAAAATACATTTGAGCATAAAATGATTTGTGAACCATGAGTTGGTCTGTCATTACTGTTACTAACTAAAAACTAATAAGTCTTTTTAATAGGTTGTACAGTAAACGAAAACAATATTCTTTCAGGGTTTAATCCAAACGAAATCAAAATTCCACATCACAGCTGGTCATGAGACATCAATGGCTAAAATACAACTCTTTGGACTCCAAGATGAGAAAATATCACCTGATAATACAAACTTTGATTTCTCCAAAGAATACATTTACTTAGACTCGTATTACGTACCAGCATCAGAAACTAGTACCAGTGATAAGGAAAACCAGAATGAAGGCAGTGATACTATAAAACCAACAGTACAATATGCATTATTAGAATTCGAACGACCTATGCCTCTAATACCAAATTGCTTACTAATCGGTTCAAAACTCGACACAGACATTCATTCAAACTCATGCAGATTAGCATTCCGTGGCTCAGTGCTTTTCACAATGGAGAACAAAGACTATGTTACGACAGCTTTACCGTCATTGAAAGTGTACAAGGACAAAAGCAAAGAGGGTGTTATCGATCGTATCGTAAATGAACATGAAGTGATAGGTAAAAATATGTTGAAGCGTAAAACTAATATTGCGTTATTTGAAGGATTAAGAGTTACGTTATCCACTGGGGAAGTAGGAGTTATAGAAGGATTCTTTGGACAGACGGGGAAAGTCAAGATTAGAATACCAGGTATGTAACAGTTTATAACTTTTTGTATCCAAATGTTGTCAATTTGTTTAATCAAATCAGGTTGGCTCCATATCATAAACGAACGAGTGGAAGACAGTCTGATTCTCTTTCACGCCTTTTTTAACTCGATTGTGATAACAGGTGAGATACTATGCAAGCTGTCATTCTGATTTGAGCTTTTGCGAAAGAAACATCAGCTGTGCGAGAATTGTAAAAAGCATATTCGCACCAATTTGCTTGAAAGCAAGCAGGTTATTTTGTTCTTATGTACTTACAAGTTGTTTTAATAAGAGGGACAGTGATCAGAATTAAGTCAACTATCATTTTCCCGAAGTACAAGGAACAGAAAACTGCTGTGCTTGTTTGATCCTGAACTTTTATTTCATTATTCAGTTTTTGTCTTGTTTTGAACTCCTGTGATGTCAATATTAGGATTCCCATTGTTGAACCTCTTTTATTATAAACTCCTGAATGAATGATTCACATTACGTGCCCAAAATGAAATAGTTCCACAGGACTCGGATAGATGTCTTTCGGGTGAAAATTGAAAACAACGTTTTAGACCGTAATTTCTGAATCAGACTGTCTTCTCACTAGCTAGTCTCTGGCTCCATATAAACTTATCTTACTTTGCAGTAAAAATTGTGAGGTTTTATTGAAACAGATTCTTTTAAGCTGCAATAAGCATGATGCATAGGTTTTTGACTTTTTGTAGTTTATTCTTTACAATGATATTGTATTTAGATATTTCAAACTTTCATTTATCAAAATGTTCAATAATTCCAGAAAACAGTCTGACTTCTGAAACCTTGAATCAATTTATATTATTATCTGGTTGTAGCAATCAGAGATATATTAGATTAGTAGGTCTGCACTCTATAACTGGTATGTGTGTATTATAACTTTATAGGTAACATTATTACTGTTAGGTCTATTTACTCAAATCTATTTTAGTTTCTGCTTTTAAAGTTGAGAGTTCACTATAAGCCGTGTGCTTCAGCATTTTTCTCTTCTGCAATGAGAGAACAATTGTTTTAAATATTGAAGTTTTCAGCTCACTATAGTACATGTATCTCAGATACAAAACAGTATGACATTGCACTCCTTAGACTGTCAATCAGTGGTCAAAGAAGAGCAATATTGTCTCATTTCATTGGCTGATTAAAGGGTTACCTGCAGATAATGAATTTCCCGTTTTCTGTAATTTTCTTGTACCTTATTTTTGACCCAACGGATCAAGAGATATTTCTGTTTATATAGTCTATAGATTTTTCACAAGGCAGCACAAATCGACCTGCTTAATTTCGCTGCCTTGCAAAAATATGCAAATTATTTGCTGAAAAACACATTCTGATCACATATCTATTAAGTAGTAGCAAAACT
>JAQIWE010004228.1:0-10987 GCA_034698565.1 Campodea plusiochaeta | reverse complement strand
TGACCCAGAGTGGCTTCTAATTACCATATTGCTTAAACAGAACAAAATATCATTTTATGTATGAATTTGCCTATAATATACATATTGCCTATAATGCAGTTGAATTTGCTCCAGTGTATTTGAAAGGGTTACCTGCAGTTAAATTGACTTTTCTGATATTATAACATAATATTAGTCTTCTTGATATAAATAACTCAAATTCTCTTTCTTACCTCCCAGCGAATAATTTGCATATTTTCGCAAGGCAGCGAAATTCAGCAGGTCGATTTGTGCTACCTTGTGGAAAATATATCGACTATATAAACAGAAGTATCGCTTGATCCGTTGGGTCAAAAAATGTCAAACTTTTTCCAAAAATTGTTTAATAACTAACATAAGGTAACAGAAAATCACATAAAACCGGAAATTCATTATCTGCTTGTAACACTTTAACTTTAACATACCCTTTAAATACTGTGTCATTTAATAATTAAAATGATACGAACTATATACAGTCCTCATCAGTGCCCACCCGATTCACAATACTTCCTACGCCTCTGATTTATGATGACGTCACTAGCACTTTGGATATTACCCTCCCTCCTTCCATTTTCTCTACCACATGAATTTAACTTATCATTACCTTATCAAAACGACCTTATAATATTATCACAATTCCTTAATAGTATTAACCACTATACCAATACACCGTAGACCGCAAACAATAAAAAAATATGCCAGTGCAACGTGAATTCAGATATTGGGATATTATCCATTCAGCGGCCGTTGTTCTACTTTGGGCCTGGATATTATCCAAGTTATTATGGTTACCTGCGGTGTTGTTAACCACTTTATCCGGTTCGGGATTATTTTGGTTATTGGTTGTTATCGGACTCGGAGCGGTTGGAGCTAAAAGTTATTTGAAGGTATGGAAAAGTACATTTATGATAGATACATAATATATTATAGTTGAAATAAAATCAATATTTTGCCTTCTCTGTAGTATTTATTGCTCTGTAACTAGTTTCGCTTTTACACATAGGCGGATCTACAGGGTGGGCAGAGGGGGCAGCTGCCCCCATTAGATTTCGAAAAAGTTAAAGAAATTCAGAAAAATAAATCTAAAACAATAATAAGGGAGGCCTAAATTTTGCAAAATATCAGTAAAAATGGTTTAAAATAGGGACTTTTACTATAAATTTACAAAATTTTCTACGCTTGCGCCATCCATGGTGGCGCTTCGCGGACGGACGGTGTCATCTTTAAAGGTGCTTTTGCCCTACCCCCCATTAGAAATAAGCTTAGTCTGGCTCGCCTATGCTTTTACAAGACAAAGCATCGTCATCCGGCAGCAAATGACAAATAAATAAAGACACATTATGTTTTAATTTTTATTTATTTATTTGTCATTTTCTGCCTGATGATGATGCTTTGTCTTGTAAAAAGGAAACTAGTTGCAGTGCAATATATACTACAAAGAAGGGAAATTTTTTATTTTATTTCAACTGATATTCACTCTGTACTTCTTAACAACATTAATATAACTATATATTTTTTCATATTTATACAATTGTATTGTTATAATGTAAAGTCACTTGTTATCGTCTTCATTGTATATTGTAACTTATAGTTTATCAAAAGTTATCAAATAACCAAAATTGGCGACAGTTAAAAATGATCTATTCATAGACTAGTAACTACACTGTAGATAATGGATTAAGGTTTATTCAAACTCTTAATAACATAACGAAAAAAAAATACTGCAAATTGAAAATAGATAAGAACGATTTTTGATATTGATTTTTTTTTAATCTATAGAAATTGAAAATATCAAAACTGCCAGCAGAATTTTACTGTACAACAACAACAAAAAAAGAACTAATAGTAATAACGGAATAGATAATGAAGTGCTACTTTAATATTATTGGCAATTTTTGAGCCATTTATTTTGGTATACATAGCCTATATAAGATATAATATTTCTTATAAAATACTAATTTATTGTTTGCGAAGTAACTATCTCCAGAGCGAAAACTTGGATTTTGAGGAAATTTACCTTTTGTTTTAATTGAAAATAACAATAACATTATAATCAGAAATGTTTATTTTTTCGTGGTAATAAATAGGTTTATATTAAAGTTTGACGGAACCCCATACAAATTTTTCAGTGATTTCTAGTGGTGTTAAGGCTCCTTCACCCAGAATGAAAATTGAATTTCAGCATAGAGAATCCCAGGTTAAATTCAATACCATTTTAACGTTGGTTTCAGGATGAAGTTTTTATTCTTATATCTTTCCAAATTTTTAATTAGTATTAGGCGTTGAGTATTAAAATAAAATATTTAGTAGATGGTTTCCGGTAAATAATGTGATGGCGATTTTAATTATATTTTTTAATCATTGACATGTTACATTAATGACATAATGGAAAGAGAGAAGAATGTTGTTTTACATGTATAATCCAAAATGATATTTGTTTTTAAACTCCTATCAACTGTTAAATTATAATCAGCATTAAACAAACGGAACTTTTCGTCTCTGTAGGCTGCCATTTTGCTTATTAATCAGTGGATTTTTCACAAATATATTTAAATATTATCATAACGAAGGAATCCAAAATAAAAATACCGATTTTCGGTTTTACCTGCTGAGTAATACAAATTGCAGCCTTTCTGAATTTTTATTTTAGGTGAAGGGCTCTTAAGAAATCACGATTTTAAATCCGATTTAAAAACTTTGTATATGTGGAGACTATAGATATTTTATATTCACATTTAAAATATTGATTAAAGTGCAAGTAATAAATCAAAACAGAACTTTCACGATTCTCTTAAAATGAACCAAACGCCAGAGCAGTAAACTTTACGCTCAATGGTTTTAAAAACTAATCTTTCTGCGGTAATGAAATTATGTCGTATGTTAATAGAAGTTAATATTTATTCGTCAAATATACTGTATAACTAACATGAAATCATAAAATAATATCAAGGCTACGATGCCTCCGAAGTATGTGATGCAAATAATATACCCAATTTCCTTCAGATTTGCCCTTTTAAAAGAAATGGCAATAATTTCCGAATTTGAAACTTTATCTCGCTACATTAAAATAGTTTCCCTTAACTTCTACAATTAAAACCATCCACTTACAAAATAATGAAATAATCACCCTTTTTATACCCAAAAGTACTCAAAAACCTCTTACAATTACAAAATCAAGTACCCTCCAAGACTATTTTCTGACCGCTTCAAAAACTCCTCTACTTGAAACATTCTGATGAAATGGAAATTTGTATTAAAAGAGATTTAAGAACTTGTAACATTAACCTGTCAAGGACAGACTCGAGGAATGTTGGCGACAGTTTTATACCGTCTAATGACCCTAGTAGTATAGAAACAACTCGAAACAGTCAAGTGGGCCATTATTTTATCAAAACGAATTTCGTTGGTCCGGACGATTTAACTCCTCGTTGTGAAATTTTATTACAGGTATTTCCAACCGTCGTTGTTATTTCCAGGAGTTTGTTAATAACTTCTGCTGTTCAAAATGGCGGGTAACTAATAACTATGAAATGCTGTCTACATCAAGGAATATGTGCTGAAGTGTTCTATAGGATTGTTTGTTTGTAAGAGGTGATATTAAGATGTAGATTTGTATTACTGTAGGGATCATTACACATTTACAATGATGTTTGAGTACTAAATATTAGAAGTATAGGGAGATTCGAAATAAGATTATGTAATTGTTGAGGTGACTGTCATCGATTCAGAGACTGACTTAAAGGGTTACTTGCAGCTTAATTGACTTTTCTGATATTATAACATAATGTTAGTCTTCTTGATATAAATAACTCATATTATTTTTCTTACGACTCAAAAATAATCATATTCACATTAGAAAATGCAATAAAATAAGCTGTAAGGTAGCGGAGCAAACGTGGCCCAAAACAAGACAACTGCTGATATATATGAATAAAATGATGAATTTACATTATTTTTAAGTCAGTTTTGCTACTATGTAATAGATATGTATTCTGATATGTGTTTTCAGCGAATAATTTGCATATTTTAGCAAGCGAAATAAGCAGGTCCATTTGTGTTCTTTAATAATATAAAGTACAAGAAAATCACAGAAAACCGGAAATTCATTATTTGCAGGTAACCCTTTAAACATTTACTTATTATAAGGTCTTTTGACTACTATACAGTCTACGTTTTCAAATTGATTAAATTATGGACACAGCTACAAACAGTAAATTTCAGAAACTAAAAATATTGTATATAACATGAAGTCTATGTTATTTAAAACTTTTACTATAGAAAATTTACACTGCTATACTGTAGTACTGGAAATTGCTGATACTGAAGAAAAATTCTTAAGAAATTTCAGATATATTTTATTATCATTACATTCCTAAACATAATGAGATTTGATATACACAATGGGAATAATGGTAAACTATAATGAGATATAAGAATTCTCATTTTTGAAAGTGTACTTTGCTACATTTTCCAATTTTGTTTTCCTCAGAAATATTTGAAACTGAACGTTACGTGGTGAAATTTTCAGATGAGCCTACCTGATTAGATGCTGAAGTGGCATAACTTGTATTTTTCCCATATGATCTCAATATTAATGTAACCAAATAAGGTAAGGAGCGCTAAGAGAGTGTAGGATTCGGTACCTGGAGACAGGTATAGGGATTCCCATTATACGTAATTAATTCATTTCTCGAAGGCTATTGCAGATATGTACATAATTCTTTCACTAATTGAAGGGAGAAGAAGAAGAATTCTATGTCATCTCTAAGTGGAAATCTTGATTATCGTAACTCAGTTATTTTTAATGATTGGTTTTTCAGAGCGCTTTTTTCAGTCAATTCATTTAAAAAAAAATACGCCGAAGTTCAAAATTATATCTTGAAATTGAAGGTAGATACGGCACAGAACTTTCAATTCCCTATACATTAAAACAAAAATCAGTCAAATATATTCATAAATAACGAAGTTATGGAATAATTACGGAAAAAACCTTCAATCGCATTTGACCTTCACATGGGTCACTGTTGACCTTGAAAAAGGAGAGATAAAATGGATTGATTGTATGGTTAATATAATATTCAGTCATAAGGGTTACCTGTTATTATACAATTTTTATTAATATTTCAAATTTCGGAAACTTGGGTGCTACATTCACTTAAAATTATTGTACGGAAGCAAATTTACTGAAAATCTTGATCTTTGATTTTATGTCAAACTTTTGAACCCCCTTATATATATACAAATCCGCAACGGATATTCCAGAACATTGAATCCTTTGGGCTAAACAATTCTGTTCAAAACACTTTAATAGCTTTTCATCAAATAAGCAATAAATACCCTTTTGCTATATGAGAGCTCTCCTTAAACTTAAGACATACAAAATAGTTGTTGAAGACTTTCTCAAAGATGTTGTGTACGCATGAGAACCTGATTAAAAGCGGGGCACTTCTATAAGACGTTATAAGTCCTTTTCATATAGTTTCAACTGTCAGTACTTTTAGAATTGCGGTTGGAAGGCGACGAGGGGGATAATTTCTGGAGGGTTGGTAGATGGCAAAGTTTTATTGGTAGGGATGAATGTCTATATCCATTTCGTCGTTCTTTTATAGAGTGTATCCGTTAATTTAAAATGTTTGAGTGATAACCATTAAGATTTACGTTGAAAACTTAAAACAAGTTTTCGAATTTTCTTATATGTAAAGGAAATACAGAATTCATTGTCAAAGTGTATATTACTTGCTTATATTTTGAAATACAATCTGATTTCTTGGTCACAAAGAAGATATGTACAAAAGAATATGATAATTATGATAGATACGGAAGAGTCTTCATGATTCAAAAATAATTATAAAACAACAACAAGAAAATTTAAACTTTCTAATATTATTGGTAATACACATATTATATTTTTTTTAGTTTATTACTGATATGTCTCAATAAAGCAGGCAGTAATTCATTGATTAAAAAAATAAAAAATATTGAATAAATTATTAATAAAATATACATTATCCTAACTTCATATTCTTAAAAATACATCTTACAATATTAATAAAATAAACAGAAATCACTAACCGAAAAAAACATCTCTGTACTACAGTCTACATATTCAGACTAATACTTTCACGACGATATAGTGCTGAATCATGACAATACCAAGAAACCATCTGTTCGCTCTGAACTATACCCCGCATATTGATCAGCTCAAGTAACTTTGTTCTTAGACCATTTTTCCCCCTTACAGAATTCCTAAGCCACTTGAAAAGACGGGAGTTGTATATCTATAAAGGCTAATTTTCTTTCTGTTAAGACGTCGAGTTGCAGCAAAAGGGGGAATTTGCCAGTGTATTGTTGCAACTAAGTAGAATCTTATTGTTGATGTAATTAAGCGAAACAAGTGATTCGTCAGATAACAATGGTATCATTATTGTTTATTGTTATTGGATTGTTGTTAAAGCTTTGAGATTGAGACGGAGGGTTTCGCGATAACCAAAGACGTGAGATGATTTTAGCTTTGTAAAAGAGAGTAAGGAATTGGTTTACTTTTAAGACAATCGGTTTTATGAAAAAAATAATCAGGGCAATGATCTTGCCAAATGATCCATCTGTTAGTCTAGACAGCTCGGTTAACAGAAGCAATGAACTGCTGATTGAGAAAAGTTTTTTTCTGTGAAAACACGATTTTTTATTTTATTTTTTATTTTTAGCCTTCTCTGTGTATATTTTATAATTTATTGGCACCCATTATTTGCATTGTAGGCCTGAGGATGCTACTGTGTAGCGAAACTGGTTGCCAATAAATTATAAAATATACAGAGAAGGCTAAAAATTTCGTGTTTTCATCCACTACACTCTGTACTCTCGAAATAATCATTATCATTGTTTCTTATGTTCGAGGCTGTTCTATACTGGTTGAAATATTTATTGTCATTAAATAATTATTATTGTAATGTAAATAACAAGTCAGTTGATGTTTTACATTTAAATCTTTGAGAGGATTTTCTAGATTTTTTCACGAGTTATTTGAAATAAAATTAATTACCTGGTAGATTCTGTACCTTCTGAAAATAATTATTGCAAGTTTTTATATACAACGACATTTTCAAGTTTTGAATCACTGACATAATTAATATCATAAATAACTAAAGAAATTGCTTTCGTACATTTCCACCAAATTTTCTGGCTTAACGTAAACCAGAAAGATATTTTTTGTTTACTTAAAGGGTTATCTGTAGATAATGAAATTCCGGTTTTCTGTGATTTTTTTTACCTTATATTATTAAAGAATTTTTGCAAAAAGTTTGACATTTTTTGATCCAACGGATCAAGAGATATTTCTGTTTATATATTAGATAGATTTTCCACAAGGCAGCACAAATCGACTTGCTTAATTTCGCTGCCTTGCGAAAATATGCTAATTATTCGCTGAGAAACACATATCAGAACACATATCTATTAAGTATAGTAGCAAAACTGACTTCAAAATAATGCAAATTAGTAATTTTATTCATATATCAGCAGTTGTCTTGTTTTGGGCTCAGATTGCTTCTCTAAATTACAGCTTATTTTCTTGCATTTTCTAAGATGAATATCTCCCCAACCGATGATTTTTGGGAGGTAAGAAAAATAATATGAGTTATTTATATCAAGAAGACTATTATTATGTTATAATATCAGAAAAGGCAATTTAGCTGCAGGTAACCCTTTAAACACATTGAATATTGTCCCTGCCGCAAAACACAACTGCTTTTATTGTACTCCAGTCAAACTATCATTCTGGAAACATAATCAAATTATAAACCCCCCTAACCCTTCAGTTAATAATCTACCTAACCCCTTCTTCCTTATAATACTAACATACTTTAGTATAAATCATGTATATTAATTATCTTCTAAAAGCTAGAAGCACACATACACATAGTATAATCCATAGTTGACATGTGAATAAATGAGGAACATATTTATGCACTGTTGAATCAATTAATTAAGTATTAAATCACCAAATAAACATTCCTATTGTGTTGGCACCCCTGATGCTATAAAACAAGGGTTGGAACTAGGGTGTATATCAGAGTGTGAATATGGTGAGAAATAATCTCGTTTTCTTGGGCTATTTTGTTTTAAAAGAGCAAATAGTTTTTTAACCTTCGAGTAGGCTGACACTTTTTGGGAAGGCTAACCTCACGTACTGATATTCCGGCTACAGTAGAGGGTACTCACCAGGTTTTGATAGATTTTCAGTTTTGAGTTTTATCCAAAGTTTTGAAAAATCAATCTGGATCCGTTTTTAATTTTTTTTTTTTTTCATATACCTTTGCATGTAATATTTCTGTTAGAAAATGCAACTTTTCTCAAAATCATAATCATTTTCATTAGATACTGCCAGCACTGTGAATGATTGATAACCAAAAATTCAAAGTATCTGAAGCCCTGGCTGTGCCCTCGTAAATGAAACTTTTTAATATTACTTTTTTGACTCTCCCTTTCCAAAATCCTAAAAGTAGTGGCTGTTGTAGAAAATTAAGATGAAACGCTTAAACAAAAGAAGTCACATGAAATCAAACAGAAGCTACTGAAACCACCCTAGTTAAGCAGAATCACTCGCATTTCATTTCGTTGGATATTAATCAACGACTAACATCGCTTGTTTGCAATCAGTATAAAATTTCCGACAAAAAACAGAATTGCGAATTTGAATTTAGGGAGAATCTAATTTTTTAATCACTTTTATTAGTAGTGTTTCGGAGGCTAAAAGTTTCTTGCACAATGTTTTGGTAATAAAATACGGTCTTAAAGTCCCAAAAATAGGTATAATTTCTCAAATTTTTAACTAACAAACTTTAGTCTTTATCATTCTCTTGATAAAGACTAAAGTTTGTTAGTTGAAAATTTGAGGAATTATACCTATTTTTGGAAGTTTAAGACCGTATTTTATTACCAAAACATTATTCATTTTTGACCCTTCAACAAACAGTCTTGAACAGTCACACAGTCTCTGTAATTTATGCTGGAAAGTACCATAAGATTTATAAGAAAGGTAGATTGTGTAATTGGCATTATCTCGTCTATAACATGCTGGTAATAATTGTTTTGTGTAAAAAAAAACACTTGAAAGTGAAAAACTTACGAATTAAACTCTGTTTTTACCGTTTGAGTTTCTTTCGTCGTTTCAACAGTTATAATGATAACAAAGTTATGATGCATCATACACACTCGCATATTTCCTCGCTCAGCAGTATCAGCAGGCTGTTCTATTTTGCTACACTAAAAACTTGATGGATTCGTAGCTTAAAGTACTTGGTCAACAACCATTTGAAATAGATCTTAAACAATAAAAAGAGAGCCTAAAGTGGGAAAACATTTATTCTACCCCGTGGATTTGACAAAGCCAAAAAATTTCGTCGTTAATTTTCATCATGCGGTCCTTATTTCAGTTGTAGTGAGTGAAGCTAAACTTCCGTATAATGGTGAAAATTAATCACCGAAATCTAGTAATTATAATTTACATATATGAAATATTATAATGCGATTTCAAAATACTAGAAATGAATAATGTATACCGTAGTTATAATTTTAGGAAAAGATTGTTAAAAATACATTAATAGTTAATACAGTGTTTACCTTTATTTTTAACATCTCTTTCAGAATATTTGTGCACTAATGGTAGGTATCCAGATTATCATGAAGTTGGTATTTACATTTACAAAATCTGTTGAAGAAATCTATCTACATCTGGAAATTCTTCTTCTTGGATTTGAAAATCAAAAGAAAATTGAAAAAAGAATGAAATTACTTGGAAGAATTGTTTCTTTCTTTGGATTGTTTATCGCTGTAGGATTTTTTGGCGGTACTTTTGCAAATACTTACGAGACGACAATCCAACTCGTTCTGTCAATGGGATACGCTCTTATTTTCATTGTATTGTTTTTATTACAATTTGAGATAATATACATTCTCAGCATTGTGAAGATCGCTCTCAAAGCACTCAACAAGGAAGTTGAAGAACTGGTGTCTGCTCTTCCAAATATACATTTGAACAGTTGGATTGAACAAGAAACTCTTTCGAGCAGGTAAAGAAAATATTTGACTACTTGAATATTACTTACTTTTAAATCATTAGAAACTGTCGTAACAAATGCCTAAATCAGCATCATTCAAAATAATTATTTACTTATTGTCAATTGAACAGTTTAAATAAAACTACAATGGACAGAATAAAAAATCTTATTCTCATTTTGGAGAATTCACTGATTATCTCTATTTCCTATAGAGTGTAAGGTTTAGTGTTGTATTACTAATTGATTGTAATATAGTACAGTGCCTTACCAGAGTAATATACAGGGTAGTTATAAAGTCACTTCACTTTTGATAAGAGCTTTTCGTCAACATAAGCAAACATATGTGTACAGTACTTAATATGAATGGACTCGTAAAACCATGTGATTGATTACAGAACATATAATTTTTCAAATTTTGTTCAAAATAGCTGTTTTTCCTACCTCTAATAATATTATAGATTTTTTTATTAGTTTGCTGGTTATTTTTGCAAATTTGATGGTTTTAAAATGTAACGGAAGAATCCATAAACTGTTCTCGCTCTGAACAGTCAGTTGAGGAAACAACTTCTATGTTCTCAATTAATATATATATTTTTGCAAGAAGTGTAAGAGATACTTCATTGGTATACTATAAAGTTGGCCCACATTAAATCTTCTTATGTGCGACTGACTATGTAGTGTGAGTTTGAATATAGTTTAGTATTAGAATATTGTTAGTTGATGTATATTCAGGACTGGTTAATGTGTTGTTGTTTACAAAAATTAAAAGTGATTTCAAGTAACCTTTTTTTCAGCTTTTCTAAATTGAGTTGAGTTTACTTCAATTTATAAGATAAATACAGGGTGTCTCAGAGCAAGCTGACACATTTCAATCGGCTGCCAAGTTGCAACCAATGAACCGATTTTTATGAATT
>JAQIWE010004227.1:0-10988 GCA_034698565.1 Campodea plusiochaeta | reverse complement strand
ACACCACATTTCATTATCAGGTAAATTACATTTTGGAAACCGGTAAAAATGGTGATACAACGAATCACAGACTACTATTATTAGTCAGAAAGAATAACTAAATCACAAAATTCATAAAAACATGTTTTTTGTTACTTTCTAGCTTTACAAAAAATGTAGATTTTTAAAATTTATTGGTATTAGCAACTTTTACTTGTCACATTTGTTAGTTATAGTGGCTGTAATACGGCACCGATTTCATAAAACCATATATTTTCAGAAAGAGAACAAGATTGTCTTTCAACTAGCTTTTATTTCAAGATTCTAGCTATACTATTTCAGAAAATGTTACATTTCATAAAGTGGTACTGTTTCTTTTGTGGGGCACCCTGTATAGTGCGAGAACGTATGATTAACCTATTTTATATTTTGAAATCTATAGTATATCTATCCTATAGGCTAGCAATATAGAGTTGATTTTGGAAAAATCCATCTTTTCCATTCAAGCTAATTATATAATTATAATCGGGTGGAACTCTACGCTGCCTTAATGACTTCGTTATTGGCAATTTTTTATTCAGCATATTGTAAAATATGGTAATGTGAACGGTCTAAAATAGTGAAATTTAAAAAAATATCTTTGCTCAAAATTTCTAGCTACACGAAGTTATATTTTCCAAGAGATCTTTTTTTTTTACTTTGTTTGAAATAATTTAAGCGTAATTATCAGCTAACAATCAAACCCAATACCTGCGTATCACACATATTATACCATCAAACAAAACAGAAAACCAAATTTCTGCTCATTCCAAAACGAAATCCAGCACAGCAACGATTTTCTCTCTTACTCTCATCCCAGTTTCCATTCCCCCTTTTTCTACCATATAACATCCCAGAGACTATCTTATTGGAAAATCATCATTGGTATTATATGCAGCAAAACTCCTAACTTTATTCCACCAGTATTACACAAAAGGTTGCACGGAAAATTTTGCACGCGGACTCAACCTCCTGAATACGAAAAAAGCTTAATCTCCCTCGATCATCTTTTCTCACAGTTTAATGGAGCAAAAAGTTCATGTAAATAAAAAGGGGTCTAATGCCCGATGTTTATAGTTTGAAATACGTACTGGAGTTATTCGAGGATCAAATAGGACAGGGTTTGTGAGGTTAAAAGGATTAATTTTATTGTTTTTCAAGTTTGTTTCTTGAGGTTTAGTGATGGTGTATTGCAATTAATGGGTTTTCAATTTTGGAATTATTTAGAGGGAATTATATTACTGGTTTTAAAAATTGTGACGTATATTTAGATGTTCTAAATGATATTAGGTTGATATCTTATATTGCCAATTAATTTTATATTCTAAATAAATTGGAATTCAGAGAGAAACAAAAGACCAATATTTCTATTAAAGAATGATTCAGATTCAAAGTTCATATTCCATTCACAATTGATCATTTTTCTTTATTTTCGAACTATTATAATGATTAACATTTTCTTCATAAAAGATGTCCAAATGACGTACTAGCTCATCACTTGCTATTGCATAATAGTTGGAAACTTATTAGAAATGCCTTTTAAATTTTCCAAATTTCGTTAATGAAATCAACATTATAAAAATATTTTTGAATCTCATAATTAAATAATTAAGCACATATAAGAAAGAAATCGTATTCAAGAAATTATAACCAACATATTACCTCTAAGAGTATATAATAGTCTTACTTTGGAAAATGTTTAAACAATCAACTAACAAGAAGAAAAGAGAACATATAAAGTTATGACTTACTCCAATTAGTACCAAAACTTCCCAAAGCTAGATATACTTTTGCACACTTTCCCCTTCTTCATTACTCATTGAAACCAATCACAACCCCGCCCCCCCCCGTCCCTCCCAATCGAATGAAACAATAAGTGATTACAATAAATCATCACTTCAGTTGCTGCTTCTAGAGTTCCCCAAAATCAGAAAACTTTGGCCATCACTCGTCCCAAAATTTCTTCCAGTCGACTTCAACTCTCTTATTTCCTTTTATTGTATCATCATTTTTCTCCAGAAAAAAAACTTATATATATTTTGCTCAGCTATACTCCAAAGATATTGGATTGCAAGGCTGTTCCTAATAGCTGCTGGCCTCAGACGGTTCTGGTCTTGAGAAGCGTGACCGTGCTGTGGTCTATAGTTTTTTTAGTCTTTTTACCTTTAGCCAGAGCTCGGTGGGTAATGGGTATTGGGGTGGGTAGAGGTGGAGGAGGAGGGTAGTATAGATCGTCAAATGGTGACTGTGGTATTTTGTTCTGGCTGTCAAATAGGGTCGATGACTGGGGAAAATGTGGTATTTGATTCGTATGTAAAGAGGGATTTAACTACTATATAAACTTTCGCTAAATTACAACAGGGTTACTATAGGACAAATATTTCTTTAACACTATGAACGATCTACAGTAGCATTTTTTACATATTCTTTCTAACTATTATTATCTTATAATACCTTCAATACAATAATAATGTTAACTCTGTATGAAAAAAATTGATCATACGTTAGAAATGAACATTTGGCAGTAGTGAAATTTACGTTTTATTTTCTCAATCAATAAAATCCATATTATTTTACAAAAAGAATTAAAATTTATTTTCAAGTATAATTTCGTTTTATTTTTATAAATTATTGTCAAAATTTAATATACTGTATACTATAAATACTGTATGAATAAAATAATGCTCAATATTATTATTCAGTGATACAGAATATTTTTTCAAATAAAGTCAAATATTTTTTAAAGTATTTTATTGGTTAATGTTGAAATGCAAACTGAAAAATCCGAAAAATGAAATTGATAAAACTAAAATCAAATCCTGCTTGTTGACTGAATGCTGATATTTTAACGCCATTTGAGACTCCTTAAAGCATCCATACGAGATTTCCCAGGATTTGGCAAAGCTTTTTTTATATACAGAACTTTGGTAGAACCATTTTGGATACGTTTTTTACGATTCTGGTTGGCTTTACCACAGTTTGGATTGCTGGAATTTCTTTTTTTGGTTCTGGAACTTCTAGCTCTTTTTATCTTTGGTTCACGGTACTGGCATGGTTTCTTTTTATTTGGAACTTTGTGTTTTCGGGTAGCTGAATGTTTTGTTTTATGCTTATGACCACAGCTTTTCTTTCCTTTTCGATTAGAACGATGATGTCTAACTCTATGCCGATAGTGAGAACAAGCATGCTTGCCTTTATGCTGGCTTTGAGATCGACCATGCTTGCCTCTACACCGATTCTGAGAATGACCTTTGACTTTCCTCCTATTTCTAGATCTTCCAGTTTTAGCTCCGTGTCGCCCTCTACTTTTGCTTTTGGACTTGTGGCCGCAATTTCGACTTCCATGCGATTTCTTCTTTTTGAAGATATTCGATCTAGAACTTCGACGTTTGACTATAAGTCGATTTCTCGAACTTCGTTTCGTTTTAAGTGACTTCGCAGGTAAGTGCTTACATATTCTATGACGTTCTCTTGCAGTTCGTTTTGTTTTCCGTGATTTCGCTGCTAAGTGCTTACATATTCTATGGCGTTTTCTTGCAGTTCGCTTCGTTTTCCGTGATTTCGCAGCTAAGTTCCCACATTTTTTATGATGTTTTCTTCCAGTGTGGACTTTCCTATGAGCCTTCCTCTTATGTTTTGTTTGTTTAGAAGTTTTACAATTCTTTTTTGTTGATTTTTTAGTAGCATTGGTGTTATTCTGATCTCTAGTAGGAGTGCAAGGACCTTGAGCTTTAGCTACTCCTTTTATTGCAGCGTTCTGAAATTATAAAGTTTATTTGATATTTAGACACAGGGGTAAAGTTAGGCACAAGTGAAATTGTTCGTTGTGCTTTTATTGCTGTTACAGGTTAAACCATTTTAATTGATTAATTATTCGTGGAAATGGTGTAATGGCGTAAACTGTTTGAAAATGTTTGACAATGGCAGTTACATAAAAGTCAAAATATTGATTACTCCATTTACACAAATAACTTAATCAGTATTTTCCCGAGACCTTTGAGCTACAATTCTACCACTTTAATATTAGTTGTGTAAATATTAGGGTGTAATATTAGTTGTGTAACATAGTGTAAAGTTGATTGTTTTGGAGTACTGGACAATGGTCGTCGAGCTTTACATAACATAAAGTATTCGTTTCAATCATCTATAATTGCTCGTGCTGAGATTAAGTGACGTATTCATGTTTAAGATATTTCTTGGGTCTGGCCACTTATATGAAACAAACTAATTAGCTTCAGGACGTTTCACCTTTATATAATTGCTGATAATTATGCAGTTCAACATGATGGCGTAAATAAGAAGTTTCAATCAAATAAATGAGGTTACAGCATGATAATAATATTAATAATTATACTTATAATCAAATCTTACATATTGTACGCTTAAACCTGTTATTCATTGTGAAGTTGTGTCTTCTCTACGCTTACTCAACAGTAGTTTATTGAGAAATATCTATAAGAAGATTTGGTGTGCAAAAGAAACTGGTCTTTACGAAATTGTTGCGAACCTGCTGGAGGACTCTATCCACATTTCTCGAAATAATATTTCTTAGGCATCTGTGAATTTACTGTGGCAAATATATATAAATTGTTCAAATTTTCATGTATTACGATTGGTAAATCCATAAATGAACAAAATCTTTGTCAGTATTTCAGTGAAGATCCTCTTCACTTTTATCAAGACGATATAATTGCAAAACTGTAAATTTGGGAAAAGTGAAGGATCTTTCCTGAAATATTGAAAAAGATTTTGTTTCATTTTCAGATTTATAAATCATAATAAATGGAAATTTGAATAATATGCCCACAGATATAAATAAATTGAATTTGAACTTACTTTATCTACGGCAATGACTTCTATTATGGCGATGACGGCGTCTCCTGGTACATCCGTGGTGTTATTATTCCTATTACCATTACCACAATTACCGTTACCAGCATTACCATTGCTACCATTACTATTGCCACCATTACCATTACCATTAACAGTATTGCGATTACCACCAGTACCGCTATTGCCGGTAAAATTACCGGCATTGCCATTTGCATCAGTAGTAGTACTGCCGGTATTGCTGGTATTGCCATTAGCATCATTGCTACACATTTATTATATGAATTATCAGAAACAACCTGGAAGAAGCAAATTTAGAAATTTGTTTTTGGTTTTGTACTGATGCCACGTAATTATTATGTGGAAAATATTATTAATTGCTATTATTTATAAATTAATTTTATTAGAGGCTTGCAAGGGAAATTTTTTGTAAATGAAATGCGCTGGAAAAATATAAATAAACTAAAAACAGTGGATAATGTTCAAATAAAAAATTTCGCCTTCTCTGTATAAGTATTTATTGTACTATTGCAACTTGTTCCGCTTCTATTACAGAAACATCTTCAGGCAGCTGCGTCATGTTATTAGAGTAATAAAAACAGTGGCTCCAGCGGAACTCGAAGCCACTGCCTTGGTCAATCCAGAACCATACTCTACCAAGTGAGGTATAGACATTTCAGAATGAAAAATAATTTAATGGATAATTATGAACATTGTAAATGATTATCAAACTAAAACGATTGTTTGTATTATAGAATTACATTTTCATATCAGTAATATTTTTCTATTATAATCAAGTGAAATTATAAAGTTTAAAATACTAAACATTCTGATATTACGAAGGTAGGCCTATGCACCTGTAAAATGTTCATGGATTTTTATAACAATGTATATTTATCAAAAATTTATTATAATATGCTTTGATTTTACTAACAATTAGGTATGATCACAAGGTATAACAATTTTTGAGCACAAAATTTTGGTATAAGCCTAGAAATATCAGATACTTCGATGTCCAATTTTTTTTTTAAAATCGTCATTTCTATATCTAAGGAAGTTGTTTTACCTGCTTATTGGCTTCTACTTTATGTAAGATGTATCTGCTTATACACGTAAAATTTATCTTTGCTTCACTTGAAATTTGTCATCTCTTCACTTGAAATTTGTCTTCTCTTCACTTAAAATTTATCGACTTACAATATAATTTCGAAATTAAAAACAACACAATATTATTAGTGTATTGATATATTTCCCTTTTTAAAAATTTGTTACATTGTCAAACAGAGGCCATTACGTACATTTTATAATAATAATAATAATGACTAATTTGCTTTACAAAAATAAATCATGGGTTCGAGTCCCACTGGAGCCAAAATTTTCCTTGATCTTAATTTATTTGAGTCCTTCAACCATTTCATCATTGTTTTAAATCATTTCATCATTTTATATAATACAGGGTGGCCCAAAAAAGTACCCAACTTTGAAAGTGAAATTTTTAGAAAACTATTGGATATTATTTCGTTGAAACAAAAACCTGATTAAAGGTCTTGTAAATCTCTTTAGAGTGATATTAGATTTGCGGTACTACGGCCATTAGGCTTTTTAAATGAAATTCACCGAAAATGAAAGCTGTCAAAGTAGAAAAATTGGAAATCTTCTTTTCTCTGTAAAATAGTAACAAACTAAAATAATAATATATAAAAGAAAATTATTTTTTTATTAATAATTGACCAAAACCTGAACCATAATTTTATTACTGCCTTTTGAATGAAGTTCACCTGAGGAAGAGGAACCTTAGCATGTATTAGTTGCCAACAAACTTCTCATATGAAATGGATTATTCAAATAACAGGCTAACATTGTCAAAAATGGAAGTCAAAATTAGTCTGTCATAGGAAAATGTTTTTTGTTCGTTATTTTATTACTATTTCACATAAAAAAATTTAAACTTTCCTGCTTTTGACAACTTTCATTTTGGTTGGATTGTTTAAAAAAGGCCTCAACGACCGTAATGTCAAAATATATAATCGGAAAGAGAATTGCATGAACTTTAATCTGGTTTTTGTCCCAATTAAATACCTAGAAATAGTTTTCGAGAAAGTTCATTTTCAAAGTTGGTGTTTTTTTTTGACGAATATTTAGAGAAGGCAAAGGTGGACAATATACTGTTATTAAGATGGTTTTACCTCTATAGCGGCTGATACATAATAAATGCACAAAGAATTTTATTTTAGTTATTATTGTATCGACCGAGAGAGGTAAAAACATATTATTATTAGCATAGTACTTTCGTAGCATAATTGCGAAATTTGCAGGTCTTGACATTTTTACAGATCTCGCACTAACTTGTACAGTATAAACACCTCTAAACAATTTTTCCATTTAAACTGTCCCATATCCATCTTTAATTTCTTTAATTAGTGTCTCGACTATATACAAGTAATCTCCAATGTGTTAAAGTGAGTATAATTTTCACAGAAAGATTAATGCACTGGTGGCCACACAGCACATACCACTCTCTACTCATTAAAATGTCAGCATAATCATGCTCTTGCATGTAAATCAAAGTGTCAAAAAATAACACATGCAACAGTGCAATATTTTGAGAGTTGTGTTGTGCCAAATTAGTTTGAAATGGTCGTTTCATGCAATTACGATCGATATTGTTTATACAAATTTGTATCAGTTTGTTTTCAATAAATTTGATTATTGTTGATGCAAAGATGTTGCAAATTTCGAAATTTAGAACATTTTTATCAACCTCTTATTGTATCTGATATGTAGAGATTCAATCAATAAACCAAAATATCTCTGCATACTTTTGAGATGTTGAAGCACGCAATTTTGATATTGCAATGAAATGTTCGGAATCACATAATTATGTTTACTATTTTACATTTAATACGAAAACATTATTATTTTTAAAAAATTAATAGCTCTACTAAAGCAAGGAGTTAATAGAGCTCAATTTGAGAATAAAAATATAAATATAAATGCCATAGTTTATTGAATGAAATTTAAGACTGTACTAAATAACAAAACTTGATGCAACATTGAGATTAATTTAATTTAAATATATTTTAACAAAGAACGTCACTCTTTTGTAGACGTTTTACATTCATCAAATTAAACAACGAACTGACAGAACCAAACCAAAAATCCTCCAAAAAGCTCCAACAGGTGCTCCTATTCAGCAAAATAATCTCACCCGAAATTCTTCTTCTTTCTTTTATTCTTTTCGAACGTATAAAGAATGGTTTGTAAGTAGACCATCATCCATCAAGCAATAGACTATTGACTTCTTACAACAAGTCGTCCTACGATAAAAGATTTTCCTTTTGCTCGCCTAATCCCCCTCAGAAAATCCCTTGACTTCAACAATTGTTGCGTGGGAAAACATACCATACAGGGTCTGGTACAATTACAGTATAGGATAGGGTTAAGGTTTCATTGGTTTGTATGACGCGCAAATGGTTTCTTTGAGTTTCCTTTGTTTTGTTAATTATAGTTTGTAAACGTATATTAGAACTTAACCGCACATCAATTTTTCAAACAAATTCGAATTTACTATAATTAATTCGCTCTTTTAAAAATTCATTGATATAATTATTTAATGAAATAAATTTAACATTTTTACTGTAAGGTGGAGCTGATGTTTCGAAACCCAATTATCAGGAAACGTTTGAGAAATTACAGTTCAGTATGCCCCATCACCACCAATCTAAAAAATCCTCAACAATTTATTTAATTTAAGAATATTTGTTAAAAAGTACTTTAAAATCAAAATAAAGTGCAAAAGATGAAACTATAATAAGTGACCAAAAGAAGAAACTGCTATTGATTATTTATTATAAACTTGTAATTTACAATGTGAATTCTATTAATACATTATAGTACAGTTACTGCATACGTTTCTCTCGAATTAAACTGCGATTTCTGTGATCCTATTGTCCAATCTATTTCAAATAGTTTGGCAACTCCATTGAAAATAACGGTGGATCCGTACAAAAGCTAGATGATGAAACCAAAAGTTTCAATTTTTTCTCCTCAAAGCGCTCAAAAGATCAGGATGAAACTTTTCTTGTTTTATTTTGAAAAATATATTAAAGAAGTTGGTTCTTTTTCGTGAAAACTTTATAAGTGTATTATATCTGAGGTCAAAGTTTCCAGTACGTGTTTCTTGTTTTGAATCAGGCTATCAAAAATGTTTGATACAGTTTGTAAATACTATAGAGAGAGATTGGATTTTTTTTTCAATTGAAAAATATATGCACGTAGCATAGTACAAATGAATTTCTGTGGAAAACATTTTAACTAATTGAAGCTGATTGAATTTTCTCTAAATTAAATACACCTGTGACCTCATCGAATATATTAATATAAATATTAGTTATCTTATTTTAAATAAATTTCTGGTAAAAATTGGTGCTAATATTTCAACACTAAATTATCTTCGAATATTATTAAGCCTTTAAACAATGCAACCATGAAAATGAGTTGTTTTATTTAAAAATTTCCGAGATATAATAATTTCTGGATTGTAATTTCGAAAATTCCATTAAAATCTCATCGATAATTTATTATAATAATACAAAATGATATCAACCATAATAACAAAAGCAACAAACCATAGCAAGAAAACCCTTGGGTACAAAAAAGAAAGCACTCCAAAAACAATATCCATTACTTGAAAAAAATAACAACCCGACATCAACTATATAACAACCCCACATCAACTATATAACACTAGATCTTTTTTTCTTTAAAAACAATCAAATCAAATGACATTCTTATATAGTAAGTCTGGTATTTGATGAAACCTTTTTGACCCTTCTAGAACATGGTATGAGTCACAGTATAAAAGTAGAGCTTGGTGTCTTTTTTTCTCCTTTTTTTCGAAGAAGTCATTAAAATCCAAACGCATGAGTTATTTTTCTAGAGGCGTATATGGAGAAGGGTATTTTATATTGCTTAGAAATGCTACAGTACTGCCAAGGAATTTTTGGATTATGATGGGCAAAAAGGAGGTGTCTCAACACTTCGATCAAGGGTTAGGTATTGGAAAATAAATCATATATTATTAGTTTTATTTTTATTATTAATTTTTGTACTTTGCTATTATGAACAATGTTAATGTTTAATGTTTATATCAGGCGGTTCTAGTCAAATATCATGGAAGCGATTTAAGGAAATTGTCATAAAACTCACACTGGAAATATCGACATCGCCTTATCTTTTTTTAGAGGATTCGTAACTAAAACCAAAATAATTCGTTGCCGTAAGTCAGATTAGTGACTCTTATTTTTCTATTTATACGATGGTACACCAGAAAGTAAGGACAAGTTTAATTACGGCCTCGCCAATACACCGATATCAAAATGTTTATACTCATTTTAAAGAGAATGTAATTCTCTAAAAAGGCGTGTAAATCTTACGTCAATGCGTTTGGTATTTGTGATGTAATGTTTGTTTAAAAATGGCAAGGTCACTTGAATCATCCACAGCAATAGGTAAATGAGGTACAAATTGATTTTCCAAATTTAATTACTTATTGAGATAACAAAACAGATTAAATAAAGTACAATATTACTTTTCTACGTAATTTTGACTAACATTTAAGCATTTGTCCCAACGCTCGTGTAATTTTAAAATAACTTGTGTGTAGAAACTTTGTGAACGAGTATGGACGAGTAATTTATTTTCGACTCTTGTTGCTCCCACTTTCAAATTTCGGGCACCAGTTGGCAACGTTGGAATGACACATACATCCATCACAGTTTACAGCATACATTTCCTTGTGGATTTCACATGGTTTCTTCGACTGTGGCCACAGATATCGTACAACACTTCTTTTCTCTATTGCTGTGGATGCTTCATGTGACCATGCTGTTTTTAAAGAAACATTACATCACAAATACCAGATGCATAGACGTAAGATTTACACGGTTGCTTAGAGGAGTAAATTCTGTTTAATATGAGTACAGGCACTTTGATATTGGTGTATTGGTGAGGTCGTAATTAAACTTGTCATTTACTTTCTGATCCACCCTCGTAAATTAGATATGTTTTTTCCCCCTAAAAATTACAACTGAACTATTATTATTGATATAATTTTACAGTAACTGAATTCTTGCTCACAG
>JAQIWE010004226.1:0-10988 GCA_034698565.1 Campodea plusiochaeta | reverse complement strand
TTGTTATTCTGTGGCATCTGTCAACTTACTATTATGTAAACAGAGTATGTAAATAAACATAATTATATTCTCTCTCAACATAAAAGCTGTGATATATTTTTGTTACAGAGAAAAAATATTACTCAAAATAATAAAATTACTCATCGTATAAATGCACGTACCTATGAAAATACATATGAATTGTTGATGGCTCCTTTCTACCTTTTATAAACAGAACCCCTCCAATAAGTCTGTATTGTTACGACCCTTTCATTTTCCTGTTGTGAAGGTCGAGAGGGCGTTTCCATGTCATTTGGAAAAAGAACAAACGTTCCACATGGATTAGTTCTTCCCTTTCATTATATTTCTACAGACAAGAAGATCGAGTGAGTGAGACAAGTATAGAGGGAGAGAGAAAAAAACTCCAGTTTTCTCTCGGCTGAAAGAATTGTTCTGGATGAAAGCTCTCTCAAATAATACCACTAATAATGGGATTTTTTTATCAAAGCGCTTAACAATGCATGAAGATTAAAGTACTAGAAGCTCATTTACGAATCATTACAGCAAATTAAAAGCAAAGTCACTGTTTTATGGAAGTTATTTGAAAGTTAACTTCTTTCTAAACAGGTTATTTGTAATGACTTTTTGGTTTGCGACTGCCGGACGTAGTATGTCTTAAAATCGTGTGTTGATTTATTTAAGCTTTCCCATCATAGCATCATGCAGTATAGTTTCAATAAAGAAAAAATACTAATTGGTATAAAAATGCTATATAATATAATTATAGAAAATGTATTGCCCGATCTGATTGTCGCTTTCGCAGTCATCTAAACATAGAAGAGAGAAGTATAATATAGGCTGTATGTGCTGTGCATGGAGAATAAAACGTTTCGTATTTCCTTGTCTAACAATAAATAATTAGATCATGAGTATGTACTTTAAAAAAATATATCAGAATGCTTTGAAGATTACACAGAAGTTTGTGCATGCTAGTACAGGCTGGTTGTTTCAATTTTATATAAAAAATTTATAGAATCAAAATGGGGAAAAGCACAAGGAAACGATTGTTTGATGATTGGCTGTCCCCTTCTCTTTCCTTTCATTGACTGACGCGTTTATTTTCAGTGATTGACAAGGTCAGACAAACCACATGAAGATGCATGATCTCCCTGAAAACATCTCTATTTCTAGTTAGTACATACATTTCACAGGTTTCTTTTGGCTCTGAATTTTTTTATGTTTATAAACTGTAAATAATTATAATGATACATTTATATTAATAATGAGTGATGAATTTGATGCGAAATACGATAGTTATATTGTTTTTTCTATAATAAAGTAAAAAACGATATGAATACATTTTTATAGCGTTCATTAAAAAATATTAAGGTATTTTTAAACCACTCTTTAAAAGAATATGCTCTATTGCTACAGCAGAGCTAGCGCGTTTTCTGATGGGCTACTATATTAATACTTATTTTTTTTCATTCACTTTAAAATCTATATAAGCACATTAAAATAAGGGTATTTGTGATTCTTATGAAATAATATTTTTCAATCGTTATTCCATACCATAAATCTTTCTTCATTTTAAAGTATTTTTAAAGCAGCACTCTACTGTTACAGCAGCACTGGCCCTTTTCTGATACTATATTGATAGTTTTTTTTTTTTTTTTTCACTTTAAAAAAAGTACGCCTATTAAAAAAACACATTAAATGATTAAATTGAAACAAGGGTATTTGTGATTCTTATGAAATAATATTTTACAGTTATTATTCCATGCCATAAGTAAGTTTTCATTAATGTTTTTAGCTCCTTCTCTTTGCCACCCTACCTCCGGCCCTGTTTCTAAACTCGTCGACATAATATAATATTCTCTATTCCTTCCGTAGAGTGAATGAAACAAAATGCCTCATGCAGTAGCGACATCTACGATATGCATCGAATACTCCTCAGAGAGGGGGAAGAGAGAAAAGTTCCCTTGTTTCCTTACAACTTCAATCTCATGCACTAACGCCATCTACGTTGTTACTACGCATGAGCATGGGAGGAAGCTCTACACTGCTCTCCAATCATGCAACAAAATTTCTTACGAGTGTTACGATGTTAAAAAGCGTTTTCACTGTTGTTGTTTTTTACGAGGTAAAATATTGTTCGTGAAATGAGCGTATAAAAATAGTTGATATGTTTTATTGGTATATAACCAATTTTTATTGTTTGTAAGGGATACGGTGTGACTATTACATGCAAATTTTCATTAGTCTATTTTCGTTCGAAAACCCATTATTATTATACCGGTATATATATATATATATATTGCGAATAATGATAACTAAAAGCTATGATAAAAAAAATATGAACCCTAGAATAAATTCTCCCTTGCCCCACTGATTGTCCTTGGAACTTTGCATAATTATCAAAGGGCTATAGAGGAAAAAGTATTCGAATTATATAAATTACAGTATGCAGATATTCAGTACTACTATAATAATTTTAACATCTGTTTAAATATATATTACGGTTTCTACCGAACCTAGGCGAGATAACTTTTTCCGAGCGACTCTGCTGCCGCTATAGCCTTTAAGGCCCATTTTTCCAGCGGGGTATATCGTTTTCCACACAGCTTATTGGTCCCATGAGAGATCGAGTACAATAGAGAGTAAAGAAAGTACAACGGTGCTTGTGTGTTGGAAAACGCTACCTCCCACTGAAGAAAAAGGAGTTTGAAAAACGCTACCTCCCTGCTGTAGAAATAAGGCTGAGCCTGTTGCAAGACCGAAACTTCGAGCATTTTTACATTACTAGACGACTATAATATGAGCCTACTGACTCGACAATACATGAGTGTTTTCCGAGACGAGTCTTGTGGAATTGAGACGAGTCCGAACCTGTGTTAATCAAAATCGAGACAAGAGTCTGGTAAAGGTTCGCTCATAAGAAATCCTAAAATATTATATTAATTTTATTTTATATATTTATTTACATTACGAACATTACTATAGTCAAATGTTTTTATTCCATCAATCAACTTTTGTCCTAATATTTATACTTTATATTAAACTAATTTCATTTGTCTAAATCAGCCTGCACCCTGCAGCGTATTATCATCCTATTACTGTATAATATATTATATATAATTTATACTTTTATTTTACTATATACGTGTTAAAGAACCGTAATGGGATTATATATAATTATTGTCAGCATTCAGTATCTTAAATCAAACTGATTATTCAAATATAATAATTCCGAAATTGGAACCTATTAATTTATTATAATGACTTGAAAAAATAGTTATAATTATATATACATATATTGATGGTTATTTCTATATATACATCCTTGAAATAATCTGCTGGATGGTTGGGTATAAACGTAAAGTTTTTGAGTCTTTGACTATTATTTTTGCTGTTAGCTGATGGCATGATTTTCTTACTTCTAGAATTCCCCCAGGTCCATTCACTTCAATTAGTGAAATAATTACGAAAATATCTACAATAGCTTTTTCAAAGTGAATTAATTATGTATAATGGAAACCCCTATCCTTGAAGCTTGGAGACGTGTGTTCGATTCCCACCAGAAGCATGAATATTTTTTGTCATTAATAATTTATTTACTATGTAAGGTGTATGTCTGTTTATTTATTTTCATTGTATTACTGTATACTGTCTGTATATATGTGTACATTAATATGGAATGTGGGTTTAAACTACGCAGAATGAATGGTTGGTTTAATCAAAGACAGTAACGTGGACAATTTTTGGTTTAATGATATTTGATTTTATTGTATTGTCCGTTTACTTCCGTATTGTGGTATTCGTGGGTATTGCAACGTATATTGCAGGCGTATTAGTATCATAGGCGTGTTGCGACCGTATTACGATAGTATTGCAGCGTGTTTTAACAGTATCACAGTGTATTACAGCGTATATTGTTCCTTATTACAGCTTATATTTTGCAACGTATTACAGCGTATTTCGACCGTGATACAGCGTATAATTCTTATATTTGGAGGTTCAGTATAGATAGTTATACGTTCTGCATGGAAAATGCGATAAAACTCAAAACATATTTAACTTCACAGCAGAGTGTGATGAAGGGACCTGTATTATGATAATTTTGCCGATATTAGGGGATCTGTAAAATAAGTTTAGATGAAAATAAAATATAGAAATTATATGTTTTAAACCAGTTTGTCCGTAATACGTAAAATGTATGGTCTCTGATATATTATTTTAAGAAAATGGGCATCACTGTACCGTTCTTATATATACGCGTTCATTGTTCCTTACAAAGATGAGTCTGCCATCTGAAGATTTTTATTACAGATTTTCAGTACAGAGGTGACGTCACCGTCGTGTCCGATAGATGGTCAGTGTCTGCCAGACGGGGGTCTGACAATTTGAAGGTAAAAGTAATTTTTTATCGATGTGTCTAAATTCAAAGCCCTTGGTACAATTTTTTACTTTTCTGTTCAGGGACACTGGAACTGGGGGACTTGTAATATCAGGCAGAGCGCCGCTCCCCCCTGGAATTGGAGATTTCTTCTTGTCATGGAGGTAAAATGTAGATAAATGTACGCATAAATATTACAGTATATAACAAAATGGTCTAAAACAGTCAATTTTTAGTGTAATTTTCTAAATTTTTCTAGCTCGCGCCAACTAGTATGGTGGCGCTTAGCGAACGGTATTCAATAGCCCTTTATTTTTACTTTTCAAAAAGCCTTCTCTGGAATCACCTATGAAAAACAAAGGGTTTCTGAGTTTGACCTGAGACGTGTTTTTGTTATTGGAAGCACAATTTGAAACACTTTCAAGAGTATGAGACAATTTTTTATAAAAATGCGGATTTTAAATTATAAAAGAATAAAAAGCAATATAAATTTTTCGTGTTTAGCACAAGAAAGTGGAGGTTGGGTATTAAAAGATATTTTTTGTGTCCGACGGAGGCTCCAGGCCGTGCCGATTGAGATGCACTTGCACTCCCTGACCACCCCCCCCCCTCCCTCCCTCCTAGCGTCACCACTGTGTAGTTTTATTTGCTTCAAAATTGGTGTTTCGTGTTACTGCTGCATATCTCCCTAACATAAACAACAAAATATAATACAAACAATTCTAATGAATAAATTTTAGATTGTCGTGGTATTATATCTAATTTAGTATCTGAATTGGAATCAATAGTATTTACATATTTATTGCTCGGGAGTATGTCTCTTCTGGGTAAGCTAAATTCATGACAGTTTTGTGTATGTATATAGCAGAGACATCTGGATTACCGGCTGTCTATATATTTTAAAATTGGTGTTTTTTATACTGGCAACCGGGAATATCGCCTCGGTAAAATCTATCTCCTAAAAATTCGTCAATATAACGACGATACCCGGCTTTGATCAAAAGGAATACACTAAATTAAAGGGTTGACTGCAACTAAAGAATTTCCTTTTTTCTGTGATTTTCTTGCACTTGACAATGTTCAAGAAGTTTAAAAAAAAGTTAGACAGTTTTTGACACAGCAGATCATGACATATTTTGATTTATTGAAGTAGCACAAGATTCACAAAGTAGCATAAAACGCCTGCCTGAAACGTGAAAAATTATGCTTATTACGAAAATATATCTGAAAATAATTTGCTGAATAACAATCATTAGAATATATCTATTAAGTAGTGGCAAAATTTGGGTATCTAAAATGCAAATTAAACCTTTTATTCACAATCACATATCAAAAGTTGTCTTGTTTTCGGCCACTTTTGCTTGCTTCCTTCCAGCCCATTTTTCAAGGTAAATATCTCTATAGCGATGTTTGAAAGGAGAGAAAATTGATATAAATTATTTATATCAAGAAGAGTAATATTCTGTTCGTAAATAAATAAAAAATCGATTTAGCTGTTACTAACTAGCCATTTAATATATAGTAACACTTCAAGGACTTCATCTATACACAACGAAGTTTCTGTCAGCGGTTATAGAAGTCCAGAATTCTCTGAATGAAGAAGGTTATAAGATTAGCTATATTACATACAGGGTTAATGGTAAAGAAAATGAGACACTTGGTTAATATTGACACTGTTAGGAAGTAGAAATAAAAAGTGTATATGTTTGGATGAAAGACCATCTTGTTTTGATAGCAACACGTATTTTACGGCCTTAATATTCAGAAACAGAAATTTGAAAGTGTTGTTTCTTCAAAATGATACAAATTCTTATAACTTATAAATTAATTGTATTTTTAGGTAAACTCGTGTCATTCAGCAACTCTACATGTTATATTTCATTTTTGCTCATTTTTACTATACCTTACGACTTTTAATAATTGTGCTGTATAATGTATCGTTGCATAATAATTTATATTGATCATATACATTTTTAAAATCGGAAAGTATAGTTTAATGGGAAGGCCCTATATATAGGCCGTAATACAATAGGAATGGCAATAAAAAGGAAAGTATTATTTCGGAAAGAAAGCAAAATACTCCGTCATGTGCTTTTTATTTCGTCTTCCTATCTTCAAGACTTCAGAAATTATTCTATTATAAAGAGACAGTGCCCACTTCTTTAGTACATCCTGTATTATACAGACAAGAATAAAAATGAAATTTAATTTTGAACCTTGATGGACGATAGTTAAAAAGCAAAATTTTAATATTAATATGTAGATATAGTTATAATAATAAAGTTAATTTTTGTTTTACGAAAGAAATTCAAATGTATTATAGCATTATACACCAGGAGAAGGGTTTCTTGCTTTCAAACCCCGATATTCAAGGACCTTGAATATTTCCAAGTTTTAATCAACGTAATCATGCGGAAACATTTACAATCTTGTAGGCTATAGGCCTATAGTTATGTTTTGTATATAATTACCATTAGACTTGGAATGGATGGGAGAGTATACTAATCTAAAATAATTATATAGTTTGTAGCAAATAAGGGATGTGCAATGAAAGAGTTCAGTGCAATAACCAGCAGGCAGCAGCTCCAACTGCTCCATCATCGTTTCCGATTTCTGCTGATGGGTATATACTTCGGATATAACAAATTGAAATGAATTTTGTTGTTGTGTTGTGACAAAATGAACATAGAAAGATTAATAACTTATAGATATATTAAGTGTGACAATTAAGATATGACTCACACCTTTTTCACTATATAAGTTGCATCAAAAGAGAAAATTCCGTTGAAGCTTTGTCCCAAGTTTCGAGTTTTCTATTTGTGCGCTCTTTTGTTTGAACTTTTGAGTAATAGTCTACATCAGACAGAGCCTTCTATAATTCTCATCCCATTGTTTGACAATAAAACTATAAAGTAGAGCCTGTGAAAAATACATGAAAGCTAATACAGAAAGATTATTTAGAATATTTGATTCACAAGAAAATTCGAATAAGTTAGTACAGTGTCCGAAAAAATCTTCAAAACTATTGAATATGGAAAAGATCTAGGTCGAAAATGGTGGCATGACCACTTTTCTAAATAAATAGCAGATGAACTCTGTTGTCTCTGGTGGGTATAATGGATGGTGCAGCAGTCAGTCAGTTATGGAGTTTATCATTTTTTTTATTTTTTTTTAATGATTCATGTTTTTGAATGAATGACTGTTGTCACTGTTCACCGTTAGAGCAACCTATCAAGTATCAACTCCCAAAAGAAGTGCATTCATAGATAACACATAAATTAACTAAAACAGTCGTTAAGATTGTAGAAACCTGGAGGGTGCCATCTTTATAGTGCTGATGGGAGAGCAAGGAAAGAAAAAGATGAAAAATATTCAAGTAATCAATGATATAGTCATTACATCAAACACATTGTGATTATGTAAATATTTTAAACTGCTACAAGAATGTTCTTGTGGATGCTTTGATGGTAATTGTAAACGGAGCAGGGCAACCTTGCAAAGGTTATCTAAACATGGTGTGAAGAGCGAAATCAATCCCGGTTATGTTATGATAGCAGGGTGCAGGGCGTCGAATATTAATTCAACAAATTATTCGACATATCGTAGTATCGTACTTGATCCTGCAGTGATCGTTTGTACCTCTTCCGATAAGCAATTTTCTGTCATTAAATAGGAATTTGTTACAAGGAAAGGTCACCGTAATGGAAAATGCTTCATGGCGCAGGAAAATAATGTCATTATATATATAAGAAATAATGGACTCCATAAGCCACATTGTTACTTTCCTACCAAAATTTGCCGAATTTCGGTTAAACCTGCTGTAATATTTTTCAGCATGACGTCTCATTTTCCAACACATAAGTCCCGTTTCACTTTCTCTGTTCACTATTGTACTCGATTCACAAGGGACATTTAATCTGTGTTGGAAATCGGGACTTCCCGTTGAAAATAAGGGGTTTAAATAAAGGCTTACAAAACCTGTTTTCCCAGGGTACTCCTGATTTTCAGCCCTCTTTTTTACCTCCTGGAAGTTGAAAGTTTTATAGAAATGGGCTAAAACTCCTGGTTTTTACCATTTTCAATGAAAATATGCAATGAAAATTTAAATAACTACATTTTCATTAAAAAACTTCCTTAAGCTGCAGAAAAATGGTAAAAATCACTAACATTTCCAGCGAAAAAAGTTTTAAAAAATTGCTATCGGACTTCGTCCTTGCAATATTTTGTATCTAAATTTTCTTTAGACAACTGATGAAATGTGAAACTATATCTTTGTTGTCTAAATACGTAAGATAATTGACATATTTGGATAAAATGTAGGTGAACTGTATCACATTAATTCTAACATATAGACTGTAAATAATGAGAGATTTAAAGAACCTTCTGTTTTTCGAGTTTGGAAATATGGTAGCCTATTGATTATGATATAAATAAAATTGAGGGTATCTTATTTCTATCGTATCCTATCTTATAGTCAGTTGAATAAAATGTTTGCAGCATTTACCATGATTCGATTTAATTTCATTAAAAATAATAGTGACAGTGGAAATAATAATTATGCATTATTCAGTTATTGCTGCAGGTTTCACTCCTGACGACTTTAGGAGTAATACAAAACAAAGATTCAAGTTCCCAACATTCTTTTACAGCTTATGACAACATACGAACTATGTTGATGTTTTTGACCGGAGAAAGTTTGTTTACAATAGGAAATAGGGGTGATTCTTTTGTCCGCCCTATTGTTTGGGTGTTAAAACTGTCAAATTGTGCTAACTAGAAGTAGATATTATGTTCTTGCGCAGGGTATACATATAATTACGTTGTAATGGGGATTAAAAGTGTCTTTCGTGTAAGTGAAATACGAAAGCATTATTCCACATCACTGTTCTATCGTTGTTGCTATCTTCTTTCCCCTCCCGTCATTTGAGACGTAGAAGTATAATAATAAATCAAAGAGAAAACCCCCAACTGCGGAGACGGAAAGAGAAAGAAAAAAAAATGGTCTGAGAGAGAGAGAGAGAAGCGGAGGGATAGAGAAAGAGAGAGAGAGGCAGGGGGAGGAGGGGAAGAGCAACTGTGAAGTGGAGGGGTAGACACATGCAGCAAGCTGTATTGATTAGTCATGTCACGTTTCCTGGCGCCTCTAAGCGATGGCGTTGTTATCGCAACGGTACACAAAAAGGTCGATAAGAGGAAACGAGAAATTTAGATTCATGGGTACTTCGCATGAATAAAGAATGGTTCTGATTATTTTCAAGGGATCTGGATTTGGAAGTTTAAGAGGGGAGAGAGGTAATACGGAAATCAATTTTTTTTATTGAATTTTTGATTAAGTGTTTGATAAATAAACACAGAGACATAGTCGACTCGACATGTAGACAATGCAGCTCTGGTTTGTTCAACAGATTTAATTTTATAGAAAAATATGGCATTGGGGTTCTATGGATATAGAATTCCAGAGTCATGATAATCTTATGAAATATATAAATTGCCTGCGTTTCAATTAATGAATGGATCATTAGATCTACTATACATAATAATAATAAGTACTTTATAATTATACATTCAATTTTCTGGAATCGACATTATTTTATTTTTGGTCTCCTAGAATGTTCGCATTATTTAAACTTCAGAATTGAGATAAAAAATACTATTAGCCTACTGCAAATAACACAATATTTTATTTTGAAAGTTGAGTAAGTAAATGTCTAGGAGTCATGGAACAGTTTGTTTGTATCTTAATAAATTTATTTGCTCACTTATGATTTTGTAATTATTGTTTATTATGATGGTGGGGTCTTATAATCGTAAACCTCAAAACCTTTGTCATTATTGTCATAGACACACGGGGAAAAACAATTTGAAGGCAAACCTGCTCGAGTGTATCGAATAAAGATGGAAACGATCAGTTGAGGTAGATCGCACTCAACTAAAATGGACTCTCTGGTAGTGACAGAATGACACGAACACAAAAGAATGAATAATGTATCAGCTCTTCTTTATGTGGATTGGAAAACCCCATGTGATTTCCATTGAGAATCAATCAGTTATCGAGACTGAAAACTGTAGGAAAGTTGATATTCCGTTGAGTATATTATTTTTAGTATACTATTTTCCATCATTACACAATTTGTTCTAAAGTACCGTACTGATTATACTGGGTTGACCATAATCTTATTTTTACAATGACATTTGGATTCTAGAAAGTTTGGGGATATTTTACCCCCTCTGATTTTGCTTCAGTTCCAAAATATGTTCTTAAACACTGCAAATGAGCAGCAGCTCTTGTAATATACTTTTTTTTTTCAATCCCAATAAAGGAATGTTTTAAAAATCCCTGCAATGTTTTTTGTGCTCACCCTGCTTTCAGGTATCAGGTTTAACCTGCGGCATCAAAATTGCCTAGTGTATACTCCCTCTATTTCACCCCCCCCCCCCCCCCCGCCCCACTCAAATGCACACACAACGATCTTGCAATATTTCCCTTAGCACATGGCAACGTTGCATTTGGGTAATGCGTGTCTAGGAGAGTGGAGCGTGCAGATGGTACAAAAAGGGGGAGAACCGGTATAGAGACTAAAGGGAGGGGGGGGGGGGTTGCTTCTATCGTCAG
>JAQIWE010004225.1:0-10988 GCA_034698565.1 Campodea plusiochaeta | reverse complement strand
AAATTATTACTATTTTCTACAATAAATTTTAAATGTCTATTACGAGCACCCTTGAAAACTAAACAATCGATAATTAAATGTTCAAATGTATTTAACTCTTTTAGATTACACATAACACACTGTTCATATGGATATTCAATCATTTTTATTCCTTGGAAATATATTTGACCTTTGAATTGAGTTCGTATTCTTGCTAGCAACTTCACAAATTGTATTGGAAAATTATTATTTAAATATAATGCGGTTTCTAACATATAATCTCTATTAAATATGATGTCATATTTCTGACTGACTATTTCCATATCACGCTTGTTTAATTTCTTAATAACATCAGTGAGAACAATTTCTGTATCTGCGAGCATATTATCTGCGAGGATAGCCTCTCTCGTAGACCATGGAATGACCGATGTAATCAGCATTTTACATTCCTTGAAATGTTGAATGCGTCCACAGTAAAAGGTGAATTGGCGTAGTTTGAGTAAACTAACCGCTAACATCATTATTATCATCAAATTTGTAAAGATTTTCTGAAATATTCTTTCACGTAAAACCTTACGAAAACATAAACTTACAGCTGCCTGACAAATAGCAAATCTCTTTTATAAAAGAAACCAATAAAATTAATATAAAAAATAATCCTCTTAGAATGAAAATGAACAACATGATATATACAGTACGTAATTTCCATATACTGATATATTCTCTTTCAGCTCGCAAAAAAATAATTGCAAAGAGAGGAATTTTCTTGAAGCAATTTTTTCGTTTTAGAGACTTAGGAAGGACGTAATGAAGAAAAGAGTACGACAGAGAGAGAGGGTGAGGGGGGTAGGTAAGAAGGCGGAGTTGTAATAGACGAATGATAAAAATGATAAGTAGTTTTATGATATAGTAATGAGTGTAGTCAGCGAGGGTTCCAGAAATAATACAAAATCTTACCAAATAATATAAAATGCTTTAATCCTCATAAAATCTATAATAACTGCAAAAATACAACTCCAAAACAAAATTAAGTCCTTCGTTTCTCTCGCTCGTCCAAAAAATATGGCAGCTGGGTTTCACGAATCACACTAGAACATCTGGATTAGACGCGTTCGTAAATCACTCGTAAAGTTCGCTATATGAGCAAAATAATTTATAAAAATCACTCTTCAAATAACAAAGTTAGCCTCATTTACTCATAACATGTTTCCAGTTGTCTCCTGCTGAGAAGTACAGAAATAGTGTTCTACCTCGAATAAACCAGTAAAACACTTCTGAACAGATCACACAATATAGATAAATTTTATAATAATCAGTATAACTCATATTATTCCTAACACCTAAATGCTATAAAATATCTAGAATAGTGCGTTATAGTTCTTACAGCACTATACGTTATACAATGATGATGATGACAATGAATAATGAGTTTCCTGCCTATAGTTATCCACATATGTAGTATAGATGTATAATAGTTCACTATACACGGCCATTACCGTTTAAAAATCGATTAATATTTCATTACTTTATTGCAATTTAATAATGATCCACTCCTATATCTCCTTCATTATTGGGAGCAATTAAAAATAATAACACAAAACACAATTAATAACATAAAATAATGCACCTAGAAAAAAAAATAGATGACATACAATACTATCAAAATCAGTTTTAAATATGTTCTTAAACTTTTTGTCGTACTACGTCTTTCTTATATAAATAAGTTGGTTTAAAAAGTCGTTGAAGAGGATGCAGTGTAAAGTTAGTAATTGAGAAGTCGAGTTGCATTTTCTCCTCACGTCAAAAGTTACGAGCAAGTACTTTTCAAACCATTAAGCTAATCAAACTTCTTACTTTCAACAGAACAGCATTCCCTTTTCATGGACAGAACAATACATTCTCAATGTGGGACAAGTAAAGAAGCTATTGTAAATGATACTAGGATTATGGATAATTTATATGTAAGAAATTAATCACATGTTAAGAAATGACTTTTATACTTTTTAGATTTCAGCATCTTAAAGTTGTAATATAATGTAGACATGTTGGTGTTTCTTGGATGTTAAATGAGGTATGTATGTTTGATTTAAGTTTGATGAAATAAAACCAGTTTGTAAATAATAATAATATTAACAAACAAACTTGAAAGAAACTGAGCATAGTGAATATAAATCCTTTGCCAAATATAACTACCGTACTGTGTTTTAAATAGAGTAACTAGACACTGTATATGTTATAAAAAGAATCTTTAAATACAAGGTATAAATTTTAAAAACGGATGAAGAACTATAAAACTAAAATGTAAATATAATGGATTATTGAAAAACTTCATACATTTGCCCTGCGATGAGAATGGTAATGACAAATCACTAATATAAAATTAACGTACGTAAATTACCAAAAAAAACTGTCCAATCACATAATAACAAAAAATTTAGTTGTTATAGCAGTTGTAATAACATCTCTCGAAGCAAAAAGACTGACGTTGTTGTATATTGGAAGCAATATCATCATTATTATTGATCTTTTCGATTCATTGCGTAAATATCCCAGAGCATATGTAAACATGTTTCATAATGTAATAAATAACCGTTAAAATTAACAACTTTCTTTTTATATACAAGTTTACTTGTTTTGAATGTTTCACGTTATCTTAAAGCAGGAGAAGCTCATATTTGTGGTCAATTAGCACAACATCCATGCAATTTAATTAAACTGTCCATCAATTGAAATAAGATGATGGTCTACTAGTCCTTAGAAGTTCCTTGAAGTTCTCTAAAACTAAGTGTTCTTAAATATATTCCGACAATAAAGACGGAGCTTTCCTTAGGTAAACAAACCATTGTAAGGAGCTTCACGAGGATTTTCACGTATTTTGAATATTTTACCTTATTACAAAAGCTGACTATAATAATATCTGATTATATAAGGAAGGGCTCTATTTCACAAAACAAAAAGTTATTCGAAGAGCTCAAATATTATTAAATCAATTCTAATTTCAACATATATGATACACTAGATTTCTAACAGCTCTCTAAATACAAAACCACATGTTCTAAAAAATATAAAGTCACTATACTTCCAATTCCCTTTTACCCTGTAAAAGGTTCAGAATATTGCATGCTAAACAATTGTAATTGGCTTCGTTACGTTTATAACCTGTTGTTGTTTAAATAGAAATAAAGAAATATATTCCCATATTGAATTTAAACTGAAATAAAAATATTGTTATTCTGCTGGTAATGTGAATTGACCATATAAAAATTTTCCTTTTAAACATCTAAATAGAAAATAGCACTCCATCAATGCTTTTTTAAAAATATTTTTTACCGTAGTAGTTCTTTCCAACTAATAAAATTGTTGTTTAGGTGAGAAATTGATATTTAGACTTTCGAAAAATTCACCCGAACGTCCTTCTTACATTCTGCATTTTTATATTGTGAAACTAATCTACCATATTGAAAGTAACCATTCATTTGAAGAAAGCAATGATCTATACTACACAACCAAGTTCTAATTTCTACGGAATTGAATATTATATTATGGCATAATCGTGCATAATTTCTATGAAATTGAATACGTATTATATTATATGGCATAATCGCACAATCGCGTGTTAGAAATGTTTTAAGTAATATAACCTAAAACAGATGTACAGCTGGTGGAGAATTATTGTCAATATCTCTATTAAGAACAACAAAAAAATACCTCTCTTAGAGTACTGTTATGTAAACGTCTTATTTATTGACTTATTCTGCTTAAAAATATGTTTGAACATGCAGATTTTAAATCTAATTATCTAAAATGTATTATTCTGCCCAATTTCCCTGCTGTACACGTACGTTTGGAAATAAACTTGTTTAATAACGTTTTTGACTGTTTTTAACCGAAACAATAATAGAAATGCATACAGAGTAACAATATTGTTGTGTTACTGTAAAATTGAAAACTGTGGAAAAAAAATCAGAAACCAGAAGATGATAAAAGTTTTATGTTTTCTTAAAACTCTTCCTTGCAATCAACACTATAAAATATTGTTTCACGATATAAAATCTTCTTATAAGAATTTGACTTTCTATAAATGCGCGGAATCACGAGGCAAAGTCTAGGAAAAAAGTAATAAATATAAAAATCCCTTCTTCTTGCTGACGTCGATTTCAAATATCTTTCTTGTACTAGGCACCAAAATACTTCAAACTTTACTTTTTTACACGATTCATTTCTCAAACTCAATCCTAAACTATTTTGCTCTCAAGTTTCTAATAACAATATATTTTTCGCTGTGAGATTCAGATTCTGATAGAACAATGAAAATGTGAATACATACATTTATAGAAAGTAAGAATTGAATATTGTTTTAATCAGAGTAAATTCGTATTTATAAAAGTGGTTAAGCAGAAGTATACAGTTATACAATTTTGCAACCTCTCGAGATCCTAAAATAGACATTACTAATTCTTCTTCACTCAATTAAATGTAACAGTGTCCTTGACCACTCCAGCTGATTCCATCATTTTCCAAATTATATTTTACTTTATTTTCATTATGCATGTTGCTTCAATTTCATAACATGTGTTTTAAAATGTACTGAATAATTATGTTTCACTTTCTTTCGATAGTAATACCTTTTTATGTTGTGGCTATAAGCAATTTTTCTGTGGTTTACAAAATTATTTTTATGCATGTACAATCTTAGTTTTTTAGTTTTATTGTTCCATTTTGTGATGTATAGATTGCATTTTCTGCAATAGGGTTTATCTTGTAGAGAATGAAAATGATGAAATAAATATTACCACCAAGATGAAAGAGATTTTAGACATGTTATTTTTAATATTTTTTTAATATGGCTGTTAGTACAGAATCACCTTCTCTTCCATTTTTAAAATCAGAAATATCTGTTTCAATTAACTGGTTGTGAAATCTGCGTGTTGAGATGAAGTTAGTTAGTGCATAAAACGTGATGGGAAAAAAACATTCTCTTGTCGGAATCGACTACAAGGATAATCATTTCTTGCAAGGCAGTTTCAGTCACTAGACCAAGAAGATGTGTTGGTAAAAATAATTAAAAGACAGTAGTTATTTGAGTTCCTTCCTTACACAGAAGAATATGTGACGGGCATGAGTAAGATTGTAAGCTTACTATACCTGCATCACCTGCATCAATTAAATCTGTACTTGCATCAATTATATCAAATGATATTCTGGAAATAGTGGCACAATTTTTTTGTAGTTTTCAAAATGTAGAATTTTATACAAATTTCGATGATAAGTTATTCATAGAGACGCTAGAATTATATTGCTAATAACTATATATACATAACATTACATTAATAACAGTGTCAAAACGATTTTGTAAAGTTTCAGAGAAGAAGAAGAAACAGCAACTCCTGTAAACCATTTTGACTATATTTTACTTGCAAAGGTAGTTTAAAATTAGAAGTATTCTATAATACACATAATCCAACAATCAGCATACATTTTCCTATTTTTCATTTATATGATAACATTTTCACTATTTATTTTAACTTCATCCTTTACGAGTATAGGACACATATAAAACAAACGGCAATTAAAATTTCAAAAGTTGTGTAAGTGGCTTTATCCTTTTAACTCTGTAGTTTTATGAGTTACTGTTTATCTCACAAAGTTGTACTCTCCCATTTCACCACATGCAATTATAAATTATGGAGAATAACAGAAACAGATTTTCAGAAGGAGAAAGGATTATAGCCAGTTAACTTTCAGCATATGGAAACGCTGCTGTGTCTGTAATATCTTAGTCTTTACTGGTAACCAAATCTCGTTTCAGGATGGCAGGAGTTTCTACCCAGCGTTATTGCAGAGTAAACATTGAAGAGTCAAATTACGCAAGAAAAACATCACGATAGGTAACGAAATCGCCCTATGAAAATGTCATCCCTAATAGGCTGAGAGTAGTTTACCAGTTTAGTAATTATTACCATTATTTACTGTAAGCTACAGTAAATAGCAGTAATAATGACGGGATTACATCAATTTTAAACCACTAAAGAAAAATACTCGAAATTTCAATCATTGATGTTTAAAAAAATACATTTCCAGATCACAAAATCTTCTGCGTAATCTGCCAACTTATAACTTCTATGTCCTGTGAATATTAGGTTTTACTGTATCATCACCTATCAGACAGAATGCATATCAAGACCATGATAAGAATAATATTCAAAATGATGTTTTCAGTCCAAAAAACTTGTTGTTTCAATTAGGCTTATTGTATTCACTTTTCACTATATGCACAATATAGTACAGTATAGATGTTTCAACCATAGGTTTACTGTATGCAACAGAATGAATGCAACAGAATGGAAATCTTAATCAATATTTTTGGTTATTTACAAGAAAAATCAATTAATATTTAACGGTAAATAGGCATAGTAACAAAATATTCCTTAAAGAAAGAATATCGTAAAATATTATCCACATTAATAAATAAGCTCTTCAGAGAAACAATGTTAATAAAAAAAATGCAAAATACTGAAATACTTGTAAAACATTATTTGCATCAGTAAAGTATTTATATTACACAGAAAAAGAATCAATTTATGTCTCTATCAACATCTACTTTTTTAGTACTTACTAATCACGCCTTACGTTGAAAACTCATAATTTGTAACAGCAATTTATTCGCTAGGATAAATTCGATTTCCAATTAATAGGTCCCTTGCTGGAAACTCTAGGTTAATATTATTCATGTAGTGTACATAGTCGGTATAGAAATAGTAGTACTAATCTCAGTTATATACCTGTGCTAAGAAATGAGTTAATGAGCAAGAGTATACTTTTGAAATTTTATCGTATCAATTTCCAGTAAATACACAGATTTTTGTTTCCTTTCAGTGTAAGAATCAATCAACAAAGACACTATTCTTTCAAGACAGTATATTGATCAGTTTAAAGAACAATGCAATCAATAATAAAAGGAGAGAAATATTGTGAGATAGAAATAATACCCTGTACTATTATTGAAAAACAGACAGTTTTAAGTAAATAAACAAGCCAAAAATAACTGACAACAATGTTTCATATAATTTTTGCTTCAAAGGAGGTATACTACACTCCGCATATATAATATTATTATTATTCAATTATAGTCAAGTAAAAAATAAAGACGAATTGATGCATGAGTGGATAGTGAGAAAACAATTAAAAATATATCACTTTGAGAAAACAACTTTTATACCAGGAAGCTTTTAGAAAACGCATATTCCATTTTACTTTCATACATTATTGGTAATTTTACTACTCTTTTGTAAACTTGTTTAAGAGTCTTTTTTTGCTTTGGGAATAAAAGTTGATTATTGCTTTAAGAAAACTGAAAACATTATTGAAAATTGATGTAAAGAAGATTCCATTATAAAAATAGATTGAAGGTGGAGAAAGAATAATTTGAAAAAGTGGAATTAGGATGAACAAATGTTCTGTTGTTCGTCTTATTATTCGAATGTTTTCAGTAAAGTTAATTTGAAGCTTTCCATATAACGCATCAAATCAAAGGTCAGTGTTTTTGCATATTTATTTCTCATTACTTTGTACAGGTTTTTAAATCTTTCTTCAAATTCACCAACTTGACAAACAAATCTTACAAATGCGGGAATTTTGTGGGTTGAAAAATTAAATGCTCCAAAAGTAAACGTCTGATTTGTTTCAAACCTGCTGAGATGGTTTCTACGTCTTGGAAGATTTTTTGAATATTATAAATTTCTACGTCAAAAATGAAGCAGTTGAAAATCGTATAGCATCACATGAGAACTATGAATAAGTGATGAATAATTGAGGAGTTTATAGGATTCAAAATTCAATGGTTAAAAGTTATTGATTCAAGGGTATATACAACACATAACCTGTTGATCATTGTTGGATTAATATTAATACTCCTCTATTTACTATAAATGCATAATGTAATATAATAAAATATAACAATAAACATTATAAATTAATATTATAAAATTTGCTCAATATTTCTTAAGAATGAAATATATGCCGTATAATTATGATTGTAGCGTTTGTTATACTGTAGACATTATTTTATACAACACTTCAAATTATCTCAATATTACGTATTGGTAATTTAAGAAGGCTTACCTATCACAGCAATTTGATAATTGCAATGAGTATATCGTAATTAATTAAATTTCTTACACCAGAAATACGTTCAAGATAAGACAAAGTTAATACATTGTGATAATTCCTTGATTACAGGGCTATTACAAAAGACGTAGACAGTTTCGTTATTTGATTTCTCGAAAACTGTTTAAGATATCAAAATTTAACAAACATGGTTTTATAGAGTTACTCGTGAAGTTTTACTTAGCAAATTATAGATTTTCTACGTGGGCTCCTTTATTCATACGGCAGGTGTCTATATGGTGGTCAAAGTTGCATAACTTCCATGTGATGTCATCAAATATTTTTCTTAATTAATTTCTTAAACTAGTTTTTCTTAATGACACAGTAAATATGATAAGCTGCCTTTAAAATATAAGTAATATTCTCTCCATTCATAAGTCATCCACTTCACTAAGAAACTTCACAAAATTTTCTCTATCGTTGAATGAGATTTGAATAAATTATTTCAAACTCAGGAAGAGGAACTGTAAAATGTTCATCTAGTCACCAAAAGTCGTAATGAAAAATTCATGAAATTTGTCACAAAAAATGAAAATAATTCTATTTTGGATCGCCTTCTCCTTTCAATATTGATGTGTGTTTTTCCATTCTTGTTACATGTAATTTGACGTCAGTATAGCTGCAGTAGGTGATGTTATTTTTATACTAACGTCATATTTGCTTCTACAGCGTAGGTTGTAAGTGTATTATTAATTAGTATTACTGTACAGAGTATTCGATCTCGCCTACAGTAGTGAAATTGATATAAACAATGAAAATGAAATATTACGTAACAGATATTCTTTTGTCATTACAGAATAAAAGAATTTTATTCGTTTTCCAATGGATGTAACCACAAAAAAAGAAGGGATAAAAAATACATAGAAATACTAACCCACGACACTCTTTAAGTTTCTAAGCTGATACAACTGGTAATAGTATATATGAGGTAATAATGTTACGAAAATACGACTTGTTGAGGGGAACAACTTATGAGGTAATAGCGAGTAACAACGTCACGAAAATACCTTCAGGAAAAGTATATGTGACGTAACATAATTTTGGAAAATGTACCTCGGTGCAAAAAGAAAAGAAAAATGTAACTGATATATATTATTACTTTTCGTGTGTAATATTTTTTGTATAAACTTGAACTTCAAGAGTGGTCTTCCTCTGTTATCCATGACCACATCCAGCCTATCATTTTTTTTCTTATGATTTTTACCACTTTATGCACTTGGATATATTGAAAGTTAAACTTATGTTGAATTATTTCAGTAATAATTACTTCATTACGTTTAACACTGATGTTCAAAAGAAAATTTAAAAACTTAACAAAGAGATCATCTCCTGTGATGATAAAATTGCTTATTTTGGAAACTTCACGTTGGCCTATATGTTCAACGTAAATATGTTGAATTTAGAATCTGAAGTAAATCCGATGTAGTAATTCTATAATCTATAAAAAAAGACTACGGTAATTGTGTTAAATCAATTTTTGCCCATGTGAATCAGAGTAAAGTTGTTTTGTCTCAATAACATTGTCGATATAGGAAATTAAAAGAAATAGCTGTATATACGATTGTTTGCATTTCCTACTCTCATAAATGACACAACTTCAGAAATATAGTTAGTGCCGCAAACTTCATACAAAAATACTTAAAGGGTTGCCTGCAGCTAAATTGAGTTTTCTGAAATTATAACGTAATATTAGTCTTCTTAATATAAATAACTCATATTATTTTTCTTACCTCCCAATCGCCAATCGCCGGCTTTGGAGATATTCACCTTAGAAAATGAGATAAAATAAGATGAAAGGTAGCGGAGCAAGCGTGGCCGAAAACGAGTCAACTACTCTTATGTGAATAAAATGATTAATTTGCATTGTTGTTAAGTCAGATTTGTTACTTCTTCATAGATATGCTCTGATATGTGTTTTTCAGTGACTAATTTGCATATATTCGCAAGGTAGAGAAGCTAAGAAATTCGATTTGTGCTACCTTGTAGAACTTTTTCAAATAGAAATATCTTTTGATCCATTGGGTCAAAAAATGTCAAACTTTTTTTTTAATATTTTTAGTAATGTAAGGTACAAGTAAATAAATTTATTATCTGCATGTAACTCTTTAAAAACTGAACAAAAAAACAGTATTTGGAGTTCCTTGCAATTTCACTAATAAATAATAAAAAAAATATATAAAAACACTACAGAAACAAAACTAAAATAAAAGTAATTGAATTATATATGAACTCATTTCATTGCATAAAAATTGAATACAATGAATCTTGAATATATTTTGCCCACTTATTCCATTAATTACTATTCATGATTATTACATCACTCTTTTAAATAGCCCATCAACGTTCATACCCACCATATGTACAAAACGCTCTAAAAATATGATGAAATATTCTATCTACCCAGATTTTCATACAGGGTAGTGCGTTGAGAGGGGGAAAAGAGTGAGAGAGAAGATAACAGCTCTTTCATTTTCAATTCTGTTGCATCCCAATCTTCCCCTGTCAATAAAATATGACACATGAAAATTTGTTGAGGAATTTAAGCGTTTACTGTGTGTATGCGTCTGATGGAATTCGGAAATTGCTTCGGTGTATAGTATGAGTTTAGAATATGGATTAAGGATGTATTCAAATTATTAGTAGTTGGATCCGGTGGGAGTTTTCTTACACGTAGGTCGAAAAAGTAGTACGCAATACGCCGTTAAAAAGGGCTCATTTTGTTTATTAAATGGGGGATTTTTCACAAATATATTTGTTATTTGTATATTATCATAACGAATGCAATGCAAAATAAAAATAACGATTTGAGACCTTACCTGGTGAGTAATACAAATTTAAAATTT
>JAQIWE010004224.1:0-10988 GCA_034698565.1 Campodea plusiochaeta | reverse complement strand
AACTCAAGTGGCATTAGAGAAAACTTATCCGAAAACTGTGGTTTTTGACATGAAATACTAAGACAGAATCTTAAGCTATTTCCTCGGAAAAATTGTTATTGTAATGTAGACCTCCGAGTCTGACTGTTTACTTTAGTACTAAATTGCAATATATATATTACGCAAGTAATATTTTTAGAGCCAAAAAATTTCACAACAAAACATTGTAGGCCTACATCATCCACGATCTGTAAAACAGGGTTTACAAGGGATGATACCTATATGTTTTACATATTCATATCCGCAGTTATTTAAATTTACGATTTCATTAATACGCCGACTCCTGTTTTTATTGCACTCATACATCACTAATCATTCTTGATTACCTTATATGTTTATATACAAAAAGGAATAATTAGATCTGATAATGACATTTTTACAGTATCAGAAAGCTTTTGGGATTTGGAATGGAACATAACCTTATAATCGATACCATAATGTTCAGCATCATCAGTTTTGGGGATTAGTATTGTATAAGTTAATTATTATGAGCATTAAAAGTATAACGCGTAACAAAATTTATTCATAAAAGGTGCATATTGCACAAAATGACCTATTTCTCTGCTATAACTTTTGAGCAAACGGTACTTTCTTTTTCCACCATACGCGGTGTAATACAATACGGACCAATACTGACCAGATGCAAATCTACATATTAATTCTAGTTTTCACATATTGATGATAACCCATACATTTTAAATTCGTTAGCATATTAACAAAATTACGTGAAGAAACTTGCTTTATTTGAAGAATACCAATTTATTCTACTTCAACTTTAAAAAGAAAATAAATACTTTTGAAGTTATTTCTGTTAACTATATAATAAAGCGAAAGTAAAAAATACCATATATAAACGGAATGCAATATGAATGACGTTGTACCCAGCATCTAGTGAAGTAGTTGGAAGTCGTTGTATAAGAGCTGTGGCTAACCTTGGAAACTTTTCTCCTTTGCAATCTCACATTACCTTCTCCTTACGTCCTATACCTTCTCATGCTTTCTTCATACCACAGGGATTCATTTCTAACACACAACTCAAATGCAAAGGTGACAACTTCTTACATCACGATTGTAAAGGGAATAGACTTATACTACCTCTAGAAGGCAACTTAACACTCAAAATGGTTTGTTATGCAAACTAAAGTAGCATCTACCTTCATTTTTCTTCGCTTCATGGTTCAAAGATGCATCAAATTGGACCAAGTTTCATCATGTGGAAATTATTATCACAGGTTCTTACAAAATGTTGTGATAAAATTTGCTTCTAATGATGAGAGACGTTTTCACACCACAAGATTCTGCTCGTTAGAATCATCAGCAGTGTGTTAATATATACACTGTACAGTATATATATACGTGTAGCAGCCACATCATAATTATTGATTTCTTCCTTAAATGAGTTTACAAAATGTCTACCTTAAGACTCTCGCAGTAAATTAGTTGCTGGAAATTACAAGATATTAGAGTGAAATACTTTCTTCTTACAGCCAGAGAATTAACACTTTTACGCTGTATTATAGAAGGCTTTTCTTTTCTCTATTTTCTTCCAGGAACAAAAATGAATTAAGAAACAAGGTGCATTTTTGTGTGTATTTCGTTGTATTATGGATCTTTACACTAAGCAAATTCTTTGGTTTTAAAGCTTTACGTATGAAAAGGAGTAATTAATTAATGCATTGATAGAAGTAATAAAATATGAAAGTCAACTCCACGAAATATTGCCGTATTTTGAACATTAACAATTTTAGTGTACCCCATAGCAAAATTCATAGATAAACGAATCACAACAAAGAATATAAATTAAACTATACCTGTAACAATAACATTTTACATAATAATAAGGTTTCACATATAGTAACACGTTTCCAAATGATTACCACAAATGTCACAGTACACGTCTCAAAAACGAACAAGATTGTTTTTCCTAAACCTTTGATTATACATCAAAGTCCTCTTATATTTTTATCTTTATAATGTGATTCTTTATTGCTTCAAGAAAAGTATATTTCCTATGGAAAAATTGTTTCCTTGCAGCTAATAAATCCAAATCAAATATTTTTTTTTAAATAATACCTATTAAAAGCAACTTATCTATTATAGTACATATTTAATCGAAAATCCTGCTGAAGAGCCATTACTGAAGATCGAAAAGCTTGTATGATAGGGTAATTTTCTTCCGTGGTTAGACCACAAACTTTGAAGGAAACTCTCTCTCTCTCTTTCTTGTTATAGACTCTTCAATTGTTATATTGTAAGCCTCTTATGAGAAATCCTTTCTGAAAGCATAGATCTACCGTCAGTATGGTATGAAATTATATACTGTAAAGAGGTATAGAAGCGAACAATAACAATATGTTGGAACAAGTGTTTTCATATCGGTACAAACATCTCACGTCATTCAAAATTTATGGACTCAAATTTTATATTTATAGTCCTGTTATACTAACAAAAATGTTTCTTTAATTGAGTTGAAAATTTACTGCGTTTTGAGTTATAATAATTTTTGTAATGATTATGACGCGAATAATTTCTATATATTAATAAATTTGAAACTAATTCGCCATTCAGAATGTTTTGTTATGAACTTTTTGCTACATCGGATTGATTTACGATCAAGTTTTAATAATCGTGAAGGAAAATGTTATGTTGAAACTCCTACAACCACTAAACACCGTATAATATTTACTTTAGCAGTAACATTTTATTTATCAACCGTAGTTTGACAAAATATAAAATATTTGTATGTAGTGTACGATCATAAACAATCTAGCTGATATCACAATCAAACAGAACCAGAACACTAATAGTTGAAATTGACTATACTTTGTCAATTAACTGAATTTTCCAAGTAGGTGTTGGGTTGTTTTACGTATAGATTCTAGAAAGCAATCTAAATCTAGACTTTCTGAAGCACAAAAGCGATAATACAACTGAGAAATACCAAAAACCCATTCTGTTATTCATTTTCGCTATATTCTCAGAACAAACGCTCCAGGGCAAAAGTTGATTTTTTCTCTATTTCTTTTCTTTTGTTTCTATAGAGTATATTTCCTTTTCGATCCCAAGCGACGTACAACTCAGCTGGTCCATCGGGAACACGTAGAGCTCTATAGAACTTATTTTCACTCTAAAAATATTCAGAGAAAAAAATGGCTAAAAAAATGTGAACTCTCGTTCTTTTTTTTTTGTGAAATTGTAATATAGATATGATTAATAACCTTTCCTCTTCGCGTCATCAACAACATTCACCGGGTATTTTATGCACTTCTCTTTTATGGATTTTGGTTTCATCTAATTGACGTCATGACATTCTATTTCCAGTCATTTTGCTGCTTCTGTCGACATACAGAAAATGGATATACTAATAGTAAATTTTACCCCTTTATGAGTTTGAACTAAATGAAAGAAAGGTTGTTTCGTTTACTCGACTAAAAGAAATGCGGTTGTGAATTTCTTCATTCAATTGATCTTTGACATCATGTAAATTTATTGGATATTTGGTGCAATTTTTGTCAAAGTGGTGTAAGAAATGAAGAACGACAGTTGACTTCTTCACGCCGAATGGAGTACTCGTTGAATTTGTATATAATATACAATATATTATATATATAAATACCGTGTATTGTAATAAAGTGACAAAAATCTGTCACATCTCCTCTTGTTACAATAAGTTTATCATTTGTTTCTTAATTCAGCAAATGTATATATAACTTTTATTTCACGACCTTTCCTATATTTTTTTCCTATGCCGTTATTAACTTCGATCTTGATATGTTGAATAATCTCTCCAATCGATCTTGTAATTTTGAGTAATCTCTTTACGATATACTACAATCACAAAAATGTTATAAGATTGTTCTGTTATCAGCCTATATCATTATTCAAAAATAAAACTATTTTAAATGCTTTTAATTTATTTTAAATGTTTCGTAAGCTACTCGTATGTAAACAATCCATTATATACTTGCTGCAAGCTTTATAATTATAGCTATTCGTTTTAAACAATTTTCCGTGGCCCTTTTATACAATATTCGAATCATCTTAAAACGAATAACTATATGCCATACTGCTTTTATGTCTATCTACATATCAATGTAATCTGATGTTTCTCGGTTTCATATCAACTTAATTCAATCAAAACGCATCATTGACTCCTCAGGAATTTAATATATCAAAACTTGTTATAATGTTTATGATGCAAAAGTTAAACTTTAATCTTCATACAGATTCGTGGAATATTGAATTCCAGAGAAATAATTATGAAATTTTGTTTGATATAAATTAATAGTTATTTGGTTAAAAATTTCAACTGTTATTTGAATTAAAAAAAAAAAAGAAAAAAAATCCGTTATAAAGGCGTCCTTATTGTGCAGTAAGGATGTTATTTTTATTATCTCGAACTGAACATGTTCCATAGAATAAATATAAGCTTATTCCAAGTAGCACGCCAATGCAGAGGACTTTATTTCCTTGAATATTTGAAATATACGTAAATATAATATTAAATATTCTTAGAATTTACACATAGAACTGAAGAATATTCAGAGAAATATTAAAATTATTTCTATGGAAAATCTCAGATTTTAGAAAACACAAGTATTCTTTATTCAAACATCTCTGGGGCTTGAACAATAGAATGATCTCATAATACAATCTTGTCATATGCAAATAAATAATTAATCACCATAAAAATTTAACTTCTATATTCGCTTTTGGATTTTTCTTCCTATAAACATTAATGTAGTGTATAATATTAAGTGATAAAAAGTGTTAGTGAAAATGTTTCACTGAAGGAAAAGAAGCACTATAACACACAACATCCCTGTTACAGAAGTGTGACGATGATGAATTTCTATTTTATCGATTTCGAAAATAAAATGTAGGAAGAATTTGAGTGGGAATATATTATATTCGCATTCTATTTATGAGTCAACTGTTGCTATATAACATTAGAATCTATTTATATTTTGATATAAAGACACAAAGTGAAGGTCAATATACAGTAGACAAAGAGATATGTTTTACAGTTACAAGATTCGTTATTCCCATAACGAACCATTCCATAGAAACAAATTAAAAATAATTAAGTAGCTAATGACGTCAGTACTCGTACTGGGGAAAAATATCGCTGTAAATAAAATAAGAAATGAAAGCTATATGGTCACATAGGTTTTTAAATATAGGCCAGGTTTCGTTTAAATTTTTTTAAAGGTTTAGCTCAAAATATTACATTTATCGATTCCTCCGATTTTAATCGTGAGACCAAATTCTAATTTTCCACAGTTTTCTTCATTATTTCATTGTGAGTTAAAATGAAACGAAGGGACATCATGAGATTATGACAAATAATAAATTTAATATTAGTTTTAAAAGGAAATAAGTTCTAACTGTTTCCTGAAGTTCTACTTTAATGATGGTGATCAGGCTGATGATGATGATGGAAGATACGATAAAGAATAAACCGAGACTTATTTTCAGTGTAAATCACTAAACTATATATAGCTCCCTGTCACTATTTGTTGTTCACAAACGCCTGTTACAGAAAATATATTATTCCTGTAGAGACCCAGTGAAGCAGTGAACTTTCATTATTATTTGTAGAGTAGATGAAAAATATAGTTGGTTCGATAGTCATTTATTGTAATAGATTATTATATTATTTTGCAGGATCATATAATTATAACGTTTCAGAACATTATTGACATTTTTCTAGATCTAACTACAATTTACCAGCCATCTTAACCTAACGTTTTCTGACCAAAACTGCAGCTATTTCCAACAACACACTCAAATTTAAAACTGTAAAATATTTCCCGCATAATTATGAATCGATATTCATTCGGTAAGTCCTATTCGAGCAGTTCATCTAACTAAATCACCGTTCTGTACCATTAATTAATATAGATCCCTGATGAAAACACTTTAAAACTAACTGCGAACGTCAGCATTATAATGTAGAATTGGAAATATAAAACCTCATTTTGTAATTATTATGTTAAAATAGAAATAAATTTTGTTCCACATAAATCCATTGACGTGTACAGTAACAAACATGTTGGTGTAACTGTATGTTCTGTAGATGAACCTATAGTGATGTCTACCTATACAAAACATATATGATTGTAGTGTGAATAATTGCGTTTCAATACACATTCATTTGTGTACTATATAAATTCAATAGATATAATACAACATGTTTTAATTTAAATACTTTAATTCAACATGTAACAATAGAAGTGTTGCTTCCACTGTATGGATTTTGACTGTTATGTATAGCTTTACAGTCTGCTAATCAAAATAAATCACAGCACCGAATCCTATGGAATGAATATGTTTATTGCATAAGCATTCAAAAATTGTTTGTATTGAGTGATGCCATAATGTTTTGTATTGTATTTGTATTAACGAGGTAATTACAAGAGAACGTTTCAGGTGTTTACTGGATCAGTGTTTCATTATCAAAAAAAAATATTATCAAGAATATACATTAATTTTAACATTACTGATATTAAGTCATATTTAGTTATAAAATCTGGCATTGTCTTGTTTGGGTATAAATACATCTGAATTCTATGGAACTTTCAGTTAAAACCTTTTTTTATTCCAACAAATCCTCATTTCATTATTAAAAGTATAAAGGTTCACAAAAGTGCATTGTGACCTTGTGCAGTGATGAACCCAATTACTCAGATGGATTCGTCTTTTATAGAAATCTTTTTACTGTCACTAAAAGAACAAAAAACTTTTACATAATACTTTGGCGGTGAAGTATAATCTTAACTCTGTTATTAACTATATAGCATAGTATACTGTCAGCTTCTATTACCGTCAAATTATTATGGATTATCTGCAGTGCTATGCAAGAATACGTTATTGCTACAGATGTATATAACATACTTTATGATTGAAGTATTATCAGCAGAATTTCTGCCATACCTTTGAATTTTGATTATCAAATATAAAACTGGAATTATTTATTCAAATGTTTATTATAAAAAATAAACATATCGCTTAGGCAAAAATAAATCACTATAAGAATAAATGTATGAGTTTCTGTGATCCAAAGTGGAGTTTTGTTTATTGGTGAATAAGCCTTATTATAAGACAAGATATTCAAAGACTCATGTACGATTATAAAATGTAAAATCATGAGTGATACAGGATAGAGGAAGTTGTGATTCCAATTTATAGGTTTAATATAATATACATATACTTCGGAGTTATTGTAAAACGCAAGAAGTGGAATTTTGTGATATCTCATTATTTATTAAAGCGTTACTTGCAGCTAAATTAACTTTTCTGATATTATAACATAATATTAGTCTTCTTGATATAAATAACCCATATTATTTTCCTTACCTCCAAAAAATCGCCGTTTTTGGAGATATTAACCTTAGAAAACGTGGTAAAATAAGCTGTAAGGTAGCGGAGCAAGCGTGGCCGAAAACGAGACAACTACTGTATGTGAATAAAATGATTAATTTGCATTATTATTAAGTCAGTTTTGCTACTTCTTCATTGATATGCTCTGATATGTGTTTTTCAGTGACTAATTTGCATATATTCACAAGGTAACGATGATAAACTTTCGATTTGTGCTTCCTTGCAGAACTTATATCAACTTCTATAAATGGAAATATATTTTGATCCGTTAGGTCAAAAAATATCAAACTTTTCTAAATATTTTTTATTAATGTAAGGTACAAGAAATTTACAGAAAACGGGAAATTCATATTATTTGCAGGTAACCCTTTAAAAAAAAGTGTCTGCTTCTACCTTCTACATCGCAATGAAAAAGTAGTGGAAATTGTGTTATTATATTTTATTTGTTATGAAATTTAATAGTCGGATGTATATTAAATTTACTCTCGTTTGGTCATATACTGTACCTTCCGTGAGAAGCGAGATTGATAGAAGATATTATTACAGCACGAAAGTAAGTTGCTCGGTATTTATGAGTAAAGTGAATAATCATTAAAAACACGAACTAGAAAACTCAACGGAAGTATTCTGAATGTCAAATTAGTAAAAGATCATTTTTTTGTCTTTCTCATAATTATTTTTCATTCATTTGACGAAAAAAATAGTTTTTGAGAGATGTTGGTCATAAGGGCGTAACCAGGGGCAGAGGGGTCATTGAACCCTCCGAAATCATCCGGAAAAAAATATAAGAATAAATATGGGATTTTTGCCGAAAATGGCAAATCTATAAAAAAAAAAATGGTAAAAATTTGGTCTGACCACCTCCGATTTATTTTTCTGTAATTGCTGGTTATCGAACGAAAGAGTTGTTTTTTCCTGCATATTGGAACAGTTTACACTGACGTAGGTTTCGAAGTTCAATAGAACTTCATCATCAGAGTGGAAAAAAGGAAGAAGAATTTGCTGGCTGCCTATAATATATTTTTGTTGTTACTAATACAAAAATTAAAAAGTTGGAAAGTATATCTTATTGAATGCATTAATAGTTGGCTTGCATTATTAATAATAATAGAAAGATAAATATAATTAAATGCGTACAAGTAAAATAAGTTGCACTTTGCTTAAAGCTATATTTTAAGTAATATTTAGCATTTTTCTATATTAATAAAAAAATTCTTCATTTTTAAATACTTTTTTGAAAAATACCTTTTCCCTCTAGCACTTAAAAATAACTCTGAGTTCTCTGACAATAGCGTTACGGCACTGATCTGATATGTATACAGTAATAGAAAAAAATTATATATATAGTTCATTAGATAAAATTTAATAAACAGACGTAAACCTTACATAGCAAATAAATTATTATTTAATTTCTCTGTTTATTTAATTTCACTTAATTAAATACCATTGCAAGCTTTAATAATATTATTTGTATAGTTCATTATTTTCTCGTAGTATAAGCAAAAAGACTTCTCAACTCATATTAGTGTATTGATCCTTTCTTAAAATAAAACAAAAGTAATACGCAAATGTCAAAAAAACATTGTTTCATGTTATAGCTTCATGAATAATATGGTGCTTTATGCCGATCTGGAAGAAAGATTGCATCTATTATTGTATGGTGAGAGTTTGTTTTGTTTCTTGGTATTTCTTTTTCTTTAATAATATTGAACCGACATAAGGGAAAAATACAATGGGGTCATTGTAACTTTGGCACTGTAAGAAGGAGGCGTGGCGATAGGGGGGTCATTGGGTACATTTGCACCCCTGTCGGACACGCTCTGACCTGTCGGACACAAAATATTTGTTTTAAATAGAAAAACTTACTTGTCAGCATTGAAAAAAAAAAGAAACATTTCCCTATTTCTTATGTTGAGACCACAAAAAAGTAAAAGAAAAAAAGTTTATATACTAAAAAAAATTAGTTTTGATAAAAGGAAATGTTCTTTGCAGAAATATTGACAGAAATTGCTGTTTTTATTCAGATTTATAACGTGAAACACACTATTTAAAGTGTTTATTCTTGAACATATCGTGAAAAACAAATTATCTCTTGCATTGTAACTGTTGCATTGTATTGTAATTTAATATTATTATACTGAGATGATCCGTCACAAAACATAGGTGTTATACTATAATAATGCGTATAAGCCTCGACTGTCATTTTTTTTAATCACAGATAATTATATTTAGGAGATGGGAACAGGGGTCAGAACAGGAACAGTCCATCCCCCCTAAGGTCCATGAAGAAACCCCTTATTTCTAAAATATAAAATCCCCCTTTATTAATTTTTTTACTCCGTAAATATTATATAAATGAATCCCTCCCCCTCCCACCTATATGCAACTTTCACTATTGCCAAGTCTCCCCTTATTCTTCAATAGAAATTAACTTTAAGTGAAAATGTGAGTGAAATAATATAAATTTCTTCTCTTTCTCATATTTTTTGTATTGTCATTAACCATTTCAAGAAATAAGGCAATGTTAACAAACATACCACTATTTGTAATTTGCCGATGTTTAAATATTTTTGAAGTTTTAAGTAGAACTTTCCTTTGAAATCTTGAAAATTAATGTTTATTTCTGTGTTTTAATGAAAAAAAAAATCATCCCAATTTGGCTAACGAAGAAGTTCGAAGTTGTCTTCATCAAACCCCTCTATGGACACCTCTGAAAGAAATGGACTTTTAAACCCCGAACTCCCCTTCCTTTCTACGCCCATACCGTCCAGCAGTTCTCTGATGCATGAAAGGGGCAAAAAGACCGGAAGACAGCATAGTTATTCATCCCACCATATATGCCAATTCTGACACTAGTTTGTCACGAATAGCCACGAAATATTATCCACATTTTAGAAGTGTTCTCCCTCTAATATAAAATAAGTGAGTCTTTGAATTGAAAAAGGTGGTTGTTCATAAAGACCTTTTTTATTTGCTGTAATTGAAAGGAGGTGCCCCGGATAATGTCTAAGGTGGGGGGGGGGATATTGATGTTTTATGGAGGAGGGGTGGAATAAAGTTGTTACCATATAGGAGAGTGATATAATTCTCGACTATGAGTTTTGTGTTTCAATGGTTTCTTTTTAAAGAGAGAAATAAAAAATTTCAAATGTTATCAAGAAAAAAATATATAAAATATATAAATTATATTTATGTTTTTTTATTAGCTTAAATCAGATGTATTTTTTTCCTGAGGGTATTCCATCTTTTCCAACACAGCTTATCGGTCTCTAGGGAAAGCGAGCACAATAGAGAACAAAGAAAGTCAAACGGGATTTGCGTGTTGGAAAAGATGGCTTCCCGCTGGGAAAAATACAGATTTAAACAATTTTAAGGAGTCTGTAATATTCTAAGATAATACATATTAAACCTTATTAATTGCACCTTTGTGTATTACATAATTATTCACTTGTATACTCTTACAGATCTACAACCATAATTTAAAACTATGCAAGGAATAATGTACTATTATAATTTATTGCATCTTTGCACATTCTATTTTACTTCATGTAGTAACTTCATGTATT